>JAQFYB010000039.1:0-103602 GCA_034694085.1 Pogonognathellus longicornis
CCGAACAGAACCGAACATGAAATTTGCCGAACAGAACCGAACACGAACACTAAAAAACCTGTTCGGTCGCACCTCTACTAGATACGTGATTGCAGTTCTAAAAAGGATTTTTTTAGGTTTCAGTAAAGTAGGTGCCTCTGTGTATATTTGAGGCGTAGTTCTAAAAACATCCAATGCAATGTAATCACTTCGATACAATTCATCCGTGTTACAATTTAGCCAGATTTAATGGAGCAATTCTTTTTCTGAGCTATTTTTCCAAACGTTTTCCAAGGAAAATAACAAGAGTTGTATTTTATGCGAAAATCATTTTTATTTTCATGGTCGTATTAGTCAAAGTGGTTGAGACTTGGATGCATAACTCTGTAAAAAGTGTTGGGCGTAGAAAGAGATAGCTAAAAAAAAGTATTGCTGTGTGATATAAAACAGAATACCCTTTATGAGATTCTTATATTACAAACGGAGCAAATACGAACGCTGCATAGTATAGAAAAGTATTTTAGTTTTAGCATTGGCAATAACAGTCAAATAAGTGAAATACCATCAGTAGGTACTAATTGCATAGTAAATTTTGCTTACTCGACAATCAATAGAAGAATGTGTCTATAATATGGACTTTACATTGTGTGTGTGTGTATAGTTGCGCTCTATTGATTGTTATTTGAGTATAATATATAGCAAGTTGAGATTTGATTTGACGAAGACTGTGCTTGTGCCACGGTTGTCCTGTGCCTGTCCGTGCCACTGATACTAATCTATTGTTTTCGTTGAATATCGTTTCATTGAACTGTTTGCAAGCACTCAGGGTAAGGTGAATCGGCTCACGAACAAATAAAAGTAAATCAACATGCTTTTTCCTTTTCTTAACAAACTGCGACACAACTTCATTGTAGGTTCTACACCCTCATTGTTCACACTAATCAAAAAATTACATTTTAAATTACTGCAAATTGTAGTGCTGTGTACTACTCAATTAACACATTGAACACCATTCAGAGAGGATTCCAAACAATTAATTGTTTTGTGTCAAGTATAATTGTAGTAATGTTAACCATTAATTAATTGTCATGATATTACTATCAATACTTCTGTTAACACTGTGAACAACTAACTTCTACTACACACACAGTTTTGCACTTTAGTCTTCATTTCATGAAGCCACATAAACAATAGCAATAAGTGTATTATACATGCGAGTCGTTTACTAAACCAAGCATATTATATTAAATTGTATCTACTACTTAGCTATTCACAATTGTATTCAGCTTGCATTGCATTTTGCATGATTGTGCTGAGAGTAAAAGAATATGAGAACACTTTGTATGTATGTGCATAAATATTATTACTACCACAGATATATAATATAGCAGTGTAATCTGTGTCACGTTATTTCATTTTGAGGAAATAATAAATAAATGTGTTGACTATTATATTATTGTACTAGCTGATAGTGGAGTACTACAGGAGCACGCAGTTAACATAGTTTTACCTTCGTCCTGTTACATTGTATCAGAGTCACTTAGCGTATTATTCTTCTTGGTCTAAACTGTAGGTGAAGTTATAAAGTACTAATAATCCTACTACCTATACTTTAGCTGCGATACATGTAATTCATTAGAGAACAGTGCAATCTTACTGTTATTAGTGTTGTAGCATTAATGTTATATATTGGTATAACTAAGTAAGTACAACTAATGGTAGTGTGTTGCTGGTATTAGAGGTTGAGAGATTTCTGAAGACACTCACATACATGTAATGTAATGCCTCATATCATATCAGTGTATCATAATAACGCTGTAGTCGAACTATATTGTTGTATTGTATTGCCTTTAGTTGTTGTTACTCAGGCTTTGTTGCGAATTTCTAGTATTCACTGTGGAAATAGTGAATTTTAGTTTTAGTAGCGTTTTAGTGCGTGCATGCGAAAGACCTACGTAAGAATATAAATCTTTTCAGTTGCACCTAGAGCCAGGATTATTAAAGGTAGTTTTTAGTCTAACGCAATATTGACTGTGACTTTGCTTTGTGTCGTTTGGTTGTGTATAGGTAATAGGTAGGTATATATTAAACTTGTGTATAAATGTACGTACACGGGCTACTATCATATCATCAAAAACCTTGTGCCTATTACACAGAGGAACATTTATTCATAAATGTGTAATAAAGTGCAAACAATCAATATTTTGTGTTCTTGTGCGATGAAAGGGGAAAAACCAACTCAAGCTAAACTTGGCATATTATTGACGTGAAATATCAATAGCATAATAATATTATAGTAACGTGTTTGTACTTTGTACTTGTAGCCTGTTGTTAGTTTTCTGCCGTACGACCAATATCCTTTTTTGGTATTTTACTATTTCTACATTATGTACATAAAATATTTATTGTCTCATTCTTGTCTCTTATAGGCTCAACTTGATTGATTGTCTTTTTTCTCTTTCAGATTTTTCTCAGCCATTTGTCTTTGTTTCTGGAAGACAAGCAAGAAGCTCAGCAGAGGAGGACACACGTATTGTGTGCGAAGCCTTTTTATCACACCAGACTGCAATAAATATTATTGGCTGTAAATTATTATTACATATATAATACCACACTCAATAACGCTCAAAACTGTATTTTCCTGAGAACCAGAATAGCTTTTTACTACGTGAACCTGTTTCAGTGCCCATCGTCGAGTTCTGAGTTAAACCAGACGTTTAATTTTAATATAAATTCTCCAATTTCAACAGTCTGGTTAAATGCATTATTGCATCCGAACATTCTTTGCATGCAATTCAACCACAAGCATATCAAAGTCACATACAAGCAATAACAGGACAATATTATTATAATCCCTTTGTATCTGACTATTATTTGGAAATGTAAACAGCAACGGGAGGGTGATAAAGTAAAGCATCTACAAACAAAGTGCCTATATTGACATCTGCATGGAATTGAGTAATGTGTGTAGTGCGTCGAGCAACGATAATAATCTAATGCAATAAACTAAGCTTGTACAACAACTACACACATAGCCTTCAAATTGTTTGTGATGTTCGTTCAAATGACATACGAAGTAATAAATAATATAAGATAATATGCGAACGGTTTATAGTTCCAAGAACTGTCATGGAAATTCGATTAAATAGAGACATTTTTTGCTATAAACATTTATACGGCTGTTACACTCACAATATTATATCTAGTAATTATTAGCACATACAAATAGAATGTGACTCAGCTTGCAAATATCAATATCTGAGCAAGTGCAACATTCACAAACACTACATATCAGCATTAAATCACACACATACATACACAACAGACACATAGGTACATAACAACGAATGAAAAGTGTTCCAGATATAATATTCGCAATATTTTTCCATGATGAGTCCACGTACAAACAGTGAAACCGCCTACATGTTCAGCCAGTCAAGTGCTGAATGAGTGAAATTAGTTTTTTGTGTGAATCGTCTAATCTAAAATCTAAACCAAGTTCTGTTAGTTCAATTCTCTCGATTCAGCTTTAAAGTTTGAATTGGTTTGGATATGCGGAGCGTTTAGGATGGTTTCTGCTATGAAACAGCTCGAAGAGTATGTTATGGCCATGGCAGACCGACCCGATGATACCGATGGAGATGTTTTTGAACAATTAAAGGTGAAAGAAAGAGATCTGATTCTCGCAGCTCAACTTGGAAAAGCCTTATTGGATAAAAATGAAGAGCTCTCCAGACAAAATGAGACAATCACAGAAGACTACACAAAGAAACTCGAGGTAAGATTTGTAAATCCCTCACTTGAGACTTGAGCCTCATTCTTCATTCTTATTTCATATTTCGTCGCATATTTTATTATCTGCATAACTATTGTGTCAGTAATGGAACATAATTTCGCCATTGCTATTCTATTCATTCATTATTATTATTATTATAGTGCTGACTTTAATGTAATATAATACTTTAATAATTTTGAATGTAATGTAATAATGAGGAATGCAATGTTACACATACAAAAGACAAAGAGAGTACAGATATCCATTTTTGAATGCATGGTGTAATAACAACAATACTAATAATAGCTTAATAGCTTCTAATAATATATGAAACACGAAATGTAAGAAGGACAGCTCTTATTGGTGGATTAGTTGTTATTTATGAGCTGTACTTCTTAAGTACTTGCTATTGTGCGTACATTTGCATAGATTTGTCATGCCCTGCTCTCATTATCAACTTGGCACTATTTTCTTTTCTTTTTTGGTACAGTTACGTGCAATTAAGCTCGCATAGTTTACTGTTACATTTGCTCAGTACCTTATTCGACCACTGCTACAAGTATAAGTAGTGTTATGATAAATATGCCTATTGGACACTAACACGATAGACATAATGATGTACGTGTTTATATACATTATGCATATAATATATTATAATAATAATAATATTAATATGATTAGTATTCATCGAGAGCTGTAATTTACACTCACAAATCCACTTGCCCATTCATTTGTAACTTATGAAAATGGACATCGCTTATTATAAATTTAGCAGCATAATATGAAACTTACCTTTATTTGACAGCAACTAATTCACTTGCTTCAAGAAGTTCACGTTCTAATCATTTTCGTGCCGTCCAAGTCGTTTGGTGTCTTTCAAATGTCTTAATTCACTTAAATGACTTACTGACATGATACAAACTCAACCATAAGTGCTACTGGCCCTTTAACAATTCCTGCTGCATTTAATATAAACACACTCCATCTATTCTGAAAATACGTTCAAAAAATCATAATAATCAAACAGGAGGATATTATACCTAGACAAATATGATAGAAATTATTATTCTCACAGTCTTACTCATTTTCTGAGAAATTCATATTTGCACGTATTTTAAAAATAGCGTGTTTGTTGTTGTCTCATTCCCACCGTCCTCTGAAGGCACACGGAACCAGTAATTTATTTTGTAAAATATTATGGGGAGGTCATCAGGTGCCCTTTTTATAATTTCAGTTAGTACCTACATACTATATACCTCTGCGATATTTTACAACAGCAGGTAGCAATGAAAGTGTTCTAAAGCTAGGACCGTTTTGTTTATTTAGGTATGTATTTATTTTGTATGTACATGAATAGGAGGAAAGGGTTACTCTATACTCATGTTGTCAGTTTAGAAAATGAAAGGTTGAATATCAGCATTCAGTTTTGGAGCAATTCTTTTCCTGTGGTTTTTCTCACTCAAGTATATTATAATCTAGCTCTTGAAATTGATATTAGCTTGAAGTGTATACAATACATGTCCTCAACCCAAGCATTATTTTGTTTGTTAGCACCTTTTGCTTGTAGTAGGTGAGTAAAGTGAGTATTGACTTTGATCTGACACACATTAATCTTACGATTCTTATTTGAGGTCTGCTGATCTCAATAATTATTTGTGTAGAGTTGATTTCTGGGTTCAGGTAGTTTTGTTTGTGACTTTACAACAAGCAAACAAGTTTATACAACTTGTGATTTCATTGTCATCGGCATCTTAACAAGCAATTGTAGTTCTGATTGTTACAAATGTTATTTACACGGAATGAAATTCCAAGAGCAATAAATAATAAGGTGATGGATGTATGTACACCTGGTCTGCTATTGTCATGCAATTTATAATATCTTAATACTACATACTACATACAATGTATAATTTATTATTTTTAGCTGCATTGTAGTCTAATGCACTCGTGTTGTTATTCACATAACTGAAAGTCATTTTTCACATTATTACGCTATGCTGCTCTTATTGAACACACCTAAACAAACACATCAATAAGTGTTTGTTTTTAAACCCACAACAATTTTACTGGCATTTCCGTGCATTTATAAAGCAACTTTATTTCACAACTCCTTTTGTCTCGTTTACTTTTAAAGTGGTCTCGTCATTATTTCCGTTTTGTTGATTGCTCAAGTCTTTTTCAGACGTTTTTGAGTGCGTCGTAAAAATTGGCAATTGTAAAATATTAGTAAATAGAAATTTTTTAGAGAAATGGTTGAAGTGTTGAATGAAAATGGGAGGAGATCGCATTAAGCAAGTGTTTGAAACCAGTCTTTCCACAGTATTCGACTTGAGATTTTCCTTTTAAAAATGATTAACAAGTAAAGTCGCTTCGTCTGTTGAACTCTGGTATAATAATGCAATGAATGTAAAATAATGGTTTGAAAATCTTGTCACACTACGTTGTTTTTTGAACAACAGGTCTTAATGTAAAAAATTATATAGTCCAATTAGGTACTAGTGTTACTACAAGTAGGTATCTCATAGATACACCATTAAAAAGTCACTACAAGTTTATTCGAAAGAAATTTGAGATCTTAACTTGCAATTTTGAACGTACAATTACATTACTATCTGTACAGTTAAATACAGTTCAGTTGAATTGGGCAAAGTGAGTCCCTATTTACTTTCAACATGAACTCGTTGAAATTGTTATTACTGAGGCATATGTGGACGGAGGGAGAGAGAGAGAAGAAAATATTGTGTAGTATTACCTAGTAGATATTATGTTATTTAGAGGTTTAAAAAAACGAAAGCATGATGCGTACAGACATGTCCTAGTGAAAGTTGAATCTTTATTGCATCTTGTTTCCTTTTTCTGGCAATTTTTCAACATTTGCCTCTTGGAAATAATTTAGTGCAAATACTCACATATTTAATGTGTGCAAGTGTTCTTATAAGCATTCTTTATCAGAACACTCTCATCTGAATGCATCTACCTACAAAATTACACTTTAAATGTGTGTGTAAATGTAAAACCATGGTGTATGGTACAGTGACAAATGTGAGTGTGTACTCTGAGGAGAGTATTAGCATTATTATGCTTCTGTACTTGGCAAACAATGTTTTTGTGGAAAAATAATTTCTATTATGTTGCTCATATTGTCACAAATCAGTGTAGCGTTTCTTTCTTTGTGAGTGTCTCTCTCAATAAACGATTGTCTAATTAGGAAATCCCCCAAGATGTTAACTCGTGGTTATGCAAACAATTCGCAATTAAGACCAGAGAGGTGGTAACAGCTTGTAGTTTGCAGCTATTTTATGAATGCTATCACTTTCCATTGTTTTCATGTATTTTGTTTGAGTTAACAAAGACTTAACACACATAGTCACATTAGCGTGAAAACTATGCGATTTATTAATTAATAACAAAAATCTATTCAATCCACTGCTCATACTTAGGTACCCATACACTCGTGTACTCTGTCTGTACTTTTTCACAATTCGTTTCGTCGATGGGGAAGGAATACCATGATATTAGTAGTTAAATAATATATCTCGCTTTTATGACATGTGAACGCTTGCTGCGGCTTGAAACATTGTATTTTATGATAGTACACCACTAACTTTGCAACTGACTAATAATACCACTACAAGTGCTACACCTACTTATTAGTACACTACGTTTGTTTGCCTTTGTAGATTTCCATTCTCATTGAGTGTAGGTACCGCTCTTGTACCGGTACCTCTACACTACTGTTCAAATGTAACCAAGAAATACATATCTTTAATTGAGATTTAACAGTACACCTTCCATTATTAATAAACCGCACATCTTGATGCATAATACGATTGAAAGTAAAGTGAGTGCACACAGAAAACACTCAGAGGTTGCTACCAATTGCCCTCTTATCATCCAACACTTGTAATTCGTGTAGCTGCCATGTTTTGCTAGATTCGCTACATACACTACAACTACAGATTGTTCTCTCGTTTCCCCATTTATAAGTAAAAGTCTATTGCTAACAGCTAATTGATTAGGTAGGCAGCTAAGGACTACAATGGGAAACGGCTTCTTACAAGCAAATGCTAATCACCCAACTAAAGCTACGCATAGCCGTAGTACGGAGAGAGAGAGAAAATCTTTTTTTATTTGTAACTGTCATTCTACAATATTGATATTTATCTGTAGCTTGTGATAATGAGAAAAACTAATGCGAGTAAAATTTTTCCGTGAAGATTAAATTAAATTAAAATAGTGTGGTGAATAGATGAAGCATCATTGTTGCAGATAACTTAATCATTTCAAGTTTTATTGAACCTTCGATCCTTGTAATTTGTACTTTTTAATATACCTACCTAAATTTAACAGCTTAATGAAAGTGTGCACAAATTTATGACTCTACACAACTGAAACGCAAGAAATATTGCTCTGCGTCGATTTGTTTAAATTCTCGGGAGAAACTACACATCTTCTCTTATTTCCATCCTTGTACAATAAAAAAACGATATCCCAACACACTCACATAAAAATAATCAACGTGTCTCATTAGGTATAAACTTAATGTAAAAGTTGCATGTATGTTTTTAAACCCCGTTTTTATTTATGTATGTTGAACCCAGGACTATATACCTAGTACTACATAATATCTGTACACTGCAGGGGAATTCATTCATTGAATCTTTCATTCATTATATGAACAAAGTTTTTGCAACAGTTCTTTACTCCATCAATCATAAAACTACTTACTCAAATACAAATCAAACTGTACTTTTGTACAAACAGTTTGTTTTCCTCCCAATGCATGCGCGCACTTCACATCCAAATACAAAACCATAATTTCGTAGGCAGCAATCCGTTTGATGGTTTCAAACTGTCTTATTTCGCAAACGAAGCTCTGTAGTGCTATACAGATGCAGACGTTTACATTGTTACGCTAGACGAATGTTATAACTACTCAGTATCTGTATAATATAGTAGTCCTGTTTAAATCACGAGCATGCAGCAGCGTGTGTAAGTTTTCCTAATAATATACTAGCATAAATATCCTTGTTAAACACACAGCATACATATTGAACGTGGTTTGGATTTGTCTAAAAACTTCCGCGAAACAAAGTCAGTCAGTCAGGATATGGATTTCTGGAGATATGCACAGGGTTCCAATTCAATGCTGACGATGCGTAATTATGGTTAGTTTAATTGAGTGGCTAAATAAACTGCTAACTTGAGCTCAAAAGGTGTATCTAACTGCAATGCATGATCTGAGCATATGATAACAAATTTCGCCTTGTGTATGTTTCCGAATACGTTTGCTATGGATTTTGTGAAGGAGTTGCTACTAAATTTGTACACACTTGTTCTGATATATGGATAAATGAGAGATACTTGGACTGTACATAATACCTTAACAGAATATTATAATTGCATTGTAAGACTATAAGTTATAAGATGTGGGAAATGTTTACACACATTCATAAGTTTTGAGACTTAGTGGGAAACCATTGGCCATAGTAGTAGGAGATGTAAATAGTTACCTAATTATTCATTGCTACATAAATACAGCAAAATATTTACAGTAGTATATAATTTTAGCTACTTTTATTGTTACGCTTAGATGGAAAATAATTGTTTTACAAATTCCTACAATAGTATAGTCCAGATGGAGCAGTCATAAATAATATAATATTATATCATTCAATAATAATAATAATAATAATAATTCCTTTTGGTTCTACATAAGGAAACTTGTGTTACACTGAATTGTATTTATTTTTAAATTGTAAAATACGTTTGGGGTAGCTGATAATAATATGGTTTGTGATTGAAACGAGTAGTTTTGAAAGGACATACACTCTAACATACATACCTCACATTTTTCTATTGCTATTTTTGTATGTAGGAAAAATAGTAATAGTAAAACTGCAACATTTAAAAAATGAGTTCTGATACGGGAATGTTTTATAATTGAATTGGTTATAGAAATACGACTAGCAACTGATAAGTGATTTTGAACAGAAGTCGTAATCAGTTCACTGTTGCACTAAAACTCGTAAACTTGGACAATGAGTAATAAAACGGATGAGATTGCAAAACAGAAATTAACCCAATTTTGTTCTTAAATGTAAGAAAATCAGTTTACTATACACAACTGCAACCAACTACTACATTCATACTTCATACATCATACTACTAATAATAATCCTTCAGAACCAATTCCACTTCATGCTTTTCCACCACACTAGTATATACCATCAAAATCTCAAGTCTCAAGCCTCTGCCTATATCTGAGCACTAACAATAATAATAACTAAAGCTCAGACTACTAAACAAGACTACTATTACTAAGTTTGTGTGTAGCATTTATTTTATTGGCATCTACGCTCGTTTGCTGTAAAACAGACGGCTATTTACTGCATTGGTGCTCTCACTCTGTTAACAATGTTTTTTCGTATTCACTGAAACGTTTATTTGCATAGAAAAACTGAAGTAAAATACAAGTAAACCTTTGCAGCGTTTAATTTACTCCTTTATGGTTACGTCAGCTTGACATGTGTTCCATTTGAAGAAATGACCATACATAATAATATCAAACAACAATATCGTTATATAAAACATAATATTCTGACAACAGCATGTTCATGGTATTTAGGTTAGCGTCAGGCTCAAAAAGTACTCTTAATTGACCCTTCTGGCCAGCTGATAAGCACTAGACATTATACAGCCACTCGCACACATACAACCACCTACATAATTTTATTCTTTTATAAATATTATTAGCTATGCCACAATACAGAGAAGCATTAGTAGTGTAGTAGTGTAGTAGTGTGGTGGACAAGGCACCACCACACTGCTCCACCAACAATAACCACCACGAGGACTGCAAGACTGCAACTGCTACAACTCCTAGTCCTACTCACACTATCTCTCATATTTACACTGTGCCATAATGCAAAAAGGCAGGAGTAGGCTGTTCTCTGAATCACTGGGCTTGCGGAAGTAAAGACGGCAGCACAATTCTATAACTAGTGGAAAAATTGATAATTTCATGATCTTACGTTTCCTTGGCGTTCTGCCTATTCAGGAAACATTCAATTTACGAATGTATTTTACAATTGCAATTGTAATATTATTTCACTCACTTCCGCTCTCTTAAAACAACTTTAATGTCCATTTCGCATAATTAACAGCTAATTTCGAGAAATATTTACACGTGTAATTACCCCAGCCACAATTCGTCCGCTATTAAATCATTATTTATTTCCACTTACTAAAAATTCACCTTGACTAAAATGGGCTCTGCTTTTTTCTGCACACATTACACATATAGCTACAAGCTGTTCATTTGATTGAAAAATCATTATCGGTGATTGTGCTGGATCTTTTATGAGTGGGTGATTGCGTAACTCTTTTAACTACTTCTATTTCTACCTTTTTATGTAGTCTCTCTGCAATAATCAACTATATCCTGTACTATTATTAAAAAATACAGCACCATATACTAGCATAATGTGTGTATTCAATGAGAATGTGTTTGTGCAGTGCAGGAGGTAGTCACAGTGCTCAGAATGCTTTTGTGTATGTATATCTACAAACCTCTTGCGTACTCTAACAAGGCAAATAATGTTTTTCCATGCAAAGATGCGGTAAATTGATGCTAACCAAACCGAAGGAAAATACCATAGAGTAGAAACCTACCTTCTTGTTGTATGACTATATAGCACCTCAACTACGTGTAAATCAATGTGCATTGAATGAAAATTACAAAATTACCAAAGATGTTTTTAGTCGACTTTTAGTCATTTTGCAGCCCTGTGCTTGTAGCCTAGATGCTTCTTCTACACACTAAATTGCCTATCTATAAAGCACCTTTAATACACGAATCGAATGAGCATGACAGGAAAAATAATTGTATGAAGATGAAGAAGAAGGAAAAAACACCTATGTTCTGATTGAATCAGATTTGTAAAGCAAGCGAAACAGCAAGCCAAATTGAATTGAGTTCTGATTGTAAATTGCGAATGTTGTATGATGAATATCATCATTGCTGGTTCGGTAACGTTGTTGTAGCGTTGCAATTTGTTTCGTGAGAAAATGTTACTATCATAGTTGCTACTATTATTGTTATTGTTATTATTATATATAAGGCCCATGAAAATAAATTCTAATAGGATTACACTACACTTATATACACTTTGATGCATAACACTTTGAGCTCCAAGTGAAAAATGAATAGAGGTGTGCATCTTGATTGGCGAATGCTGTGAAATGATGAATGGATGAGGTGATGGATAAGTGTGGGAGCATCTTCCATCAATTAGTTGCGTTTTTTGCAGTTCATAAGATTGCTATTTATGAAATTAACAAAATATGTGATTTAGAGAGTGATAGGCTAATTTAATGAGGGAAAGATAAATATAATGAATCTTAAAATGAATTTAAGAGTTTAATTGATGGTACGGATGGATGAATTCGTGAGGTTTTGGTCTGTGATCATAGTACACTCAGTTGAAACGTAAGTTGAGCAGAATCATAAGAATTGGAACACTTTCCCTTCTTATAGGACATGACGGCATGGCAGGCACAACACTAACACAACAAACTAAACAGAACACACATACATATAAATATACACTAGCATAACGTACGTATCTGTACACATGTATATCTCTTAAAACACACACATACATAGACACACACATAGATGTTGATATAAATCCCAGTTTATCATTGTTCACATCTGAGTGTACTAATAGCTAAACATCTCATTGTAGTATTCTGATAAATTCAGAAGACTTAGGTGAGTTGAGGCTGAGAGTTGTTGATGTTGTGGATGCACGTTTAAAACTGCCTTGTATGAATGTGTCTATAGAAGACTTGCATTCAAATGTATACTGTATCTACAGCACAGAGAGTATCTGTGTGTGTATTTGTATGAAAACACAGTCACAGGAGCACTAGCACTAGTACTACGTAGCTAGGAGCTACCTCGGCTTTATCATTTCTTCACAGATCAGATAAATAATGTTCTTTTCAGTATGAACGACTCAAGTCAGTCATAAGAATCCCATTCTCTATTATCAACTATAGACATTCACTTATTATGTACTTAAGACATGGAGTAACATGGGCTTAAAGTTTATTTTCTATTGTTAGACAAGTTGTTCGCTCCTGTTATTAAGATTGAAATGGCTTCACATCCATTTCTTTCTTTGATGTGTACTACAATATACGTGTGTATAAATGGTGCACACATATTTCTCTCGTATCTGTGTGGGACGACCGTCATTTCATATTATTACACTTAAGTATGTACGTAGTAGTATGATTCTATTTACACGTCGTCTTGTTAGCATTTTCTTGAGCAAAACGTGGGTAGAACACATACCTTGTTCGTTCTGTATATTATACACACACACACACAAACACACATACACCACACAAACTGAATTCAGATGTATTAAAGATTTCTATATTGTTATTACATTGAGGATAGGGCATTTGCATTTGCATGGGATAGAATGGTTGTATGCATACTATACGTATGGTTTTGTGTTAGTGCTATTGTTGCATATATTAGGCATATATGTAGATAGAGACATTTGTCCATGTATAGTACATTTGCCATTATCAGATTCACGAATGACAACAACGATGTGATAGAAAATTGTTCAATGTGACTCTCAAAGTTAATGTAAAGCAGTTGTGTGTTGTTGGTGTTGTCTGTTTACAAGGGAGAACAGTTGAATTGTCATATTGTTATCAAGTGAGTGGAGTGGAGTGGTGGTGGCTAGCCGTAATTCTTCTTCTAATAAAATACGTGTGATGGTTGGAAGATGACGATAAGCGCATTGGAAATTGCTTGATTCCTCATGGGAAAACTCGCATTTAATTCCGTCTGCTAGTCTACATACAATATGTAGATGTATACATTTATATTAGTATTATTACATTTGCCATTCATTGTTGCTAGCAGTTTCTAAGACAAGATAATGTGTGGCTGTTTTGTGGAGAGTGTACTAGAGCTGGGTCATTTTCCTACATATGTTTCTTGTCTTGACTTTGATAAGCGTGTAGTGTGTAGAGTGAGTGAGTGGTGTGGTGTGTAGTGGTGGTGGATGTATTTAGTTAAGTGTATCTCACAAGACAAGGATGGGATGCAAGTAATTGTTCTATCCTAGTCCTATTGTTGTACTATGGCAGAAGTGTATTAGAGTACAGCTAGTAGATTACTACCACCACCACTAGCTACGTTAACGTTACGTTTTTTCTACAGACTTATTGTTAGCGGAATCTTGTTGGAAGGCAGTTTGCGTCGTTTTCCTCCTTTTTAATTAGGTCGACGGCTTTCTTATTAGTACTTAGTTATCTTAATGTGGCAAAAATATAAGGTGACTTAAGAGTCCTAGCAGTACAGTAGTGGGACTGAATGCAGTGTATTATCTACAATTGATAGTATATAGTACAGTAGTATGTAGAAGCAATAAGTGTGCATATTATAATCTCATGCTTTTCCATGTTTCTTGTATGTAGTTTGCGATGTAGTATGAAGTGTGTGTGTGTGTGTGTGTGTGAGAACGGATGGTTAGTTGTACACATTGTGTTAATATGGCGTGTATGTATAGGTAGTGTGTGGCATGATATATTTGGTCAATTACAAACGCATCATCTTTTTTAATAGAGGATAACTGTTTCAACTGTACCGTGGGTGTGAGATATGGGAAAAGTGGGAAACGATATGACAGGAACAAGATGGTGTCTATAATCTTTGAAAAATGCACCTTGAGAGGCTATGTTCTGATTAACTAAAAGGCTTTTTGTTGCCAGTTGTTGCAAGCAAGAAACCATTCTGAGTCGAACCAAGGCGCAACCCAACAACACAACGGTACTATGCTTCGTGGTTTATGAAGATTTGACTGAATTTGCTCACATTTTTAATATTAACTTTTCTATAGTGACTCACACTCCTTCCATTCTCTTACAAACAGTCTAAAGAATGAAATAGGAGTTAAAAATGGAGTCTAGTAGGGCTAGTGTTGTAGTACACTTTGAAGGTGTAGTGTTGTATGCAGCATGTAGTGTAGTTGTAATAGTAGTATTTTTTTCGTAGTAGTATGTGTGATTATGAGTGTGATTAGAGTTCATTTTAGTTTCTACGAAGGTATTACAATAGAATGGTCGTAGTGCTAAATTGTGGACTCCTATAGGAGTAATTTAGTGCAGATATTTACTTGCTATACAGTCATTCATGGTTTTACTTTACTTATCGTATTTATGTGTATCTATTTATCTTTATTAGGGGCAACCACGGCCACATAGCCACTTTTAGTCACAACGTCGTTGCAGTATTATATTATAGCCATAATATATATATTAATTTATTGTGCTGTCATTAAGTGCCTGTGTAGTTTATCGCTGTGTGTCCATGCTATGGATTAATGTGGGGATGCATAAGATAGCTAGGCTAAAAACTGCTGGTCGCTTTGCTGTTGCTTTTAGCAGAATTTATCATAAAAGCAGTAAAGTATAACTACATGTAAGCTAATGGTCTGACTGAACTGAAATCTGGTAGAAATGCACAAAAAACTACGGTTCGTTGATTCTCATAGGTAATGGAATGTAAAAATGCATTAGATGAACAAGCTGTAAATAGTCCACTTGTGTGCCTCACACAAATCCAAGTGTACTTCTACAAGAGTGTTCTATGACGTGGCTAGTTGGCACTTGGCGAGTTGGCATTCACAGTACAAATACGTGTAAATAATGTAGCAGTGTGGAATTTTTTCATTTAAATCTTGTCTGATGCATGTACACACTACACACGTATGCAAGGTAATTGGTGTTCGTTGTAGTTGTAAGAGAGTGTAAGGTAAAGCTCATGATGAATAAAATTGCTATACACTTCTCTCCTCCAACTATCATCATCCAGTCAAGCTTGTTTTAAATGTAAGCTAATCACAGGTTCTTGGCCAGTCTCTCCCTACCTTCTCACTATTTCCACCACCACCATATACCATCCCAATAATCAACACACACTCTCAGGCTTGGCTCTGGCTCTGAGCCTCGTGTGAGTGTGAGTGTGTATAAATAGGTGCGAGCACCTCATCTGTTTTACCATCTTGCGTCTGAATTCATAAAACACTACTGACATAAAATATCATTCTAGTACTCTGATGCATATCTAAAAGGAACAAGCATGAAAAATAAACAACAACATTTCTACTGAGCGTAGATAGAGAGAAGGAGATAGCAACAGAGTTTTTGTAAAATCATATGAAATCGTAATTTGGTTGTAAAACAAGGATTTTCTGCATTTCTCTCTGTGTACTTGTAACTACACTACACACACACTGAGTGATCTGATCAAAGCTAATTAATGAGACTTGTAAGTAGTTGTACCTAATTATGCTTGTGTACATAACATTATCGTATCTCTGTACAAAATGCACGTAGTGCACTCGTGCACTTTTATGTACCTGTAAATTATCTGTTTTACTATGTACTAATATATGTGCATGCTAAATACTCCAAGTCGGATCAACTAGTGCAGAATGGATTATAAGAGTAAAACCAAAAGGGTTAAAAATGTAGAAGGATTATGAAATTGAGCATAAGACTGTGTTGCATCGTAGCAGCTACCTAGATACTTCTACTTACTCTGATACTGGTTGAGCAGATAAACACCTTGTGTAAATATTCATCTATCTGCATTGTGCTGTAATCATCGACATGTTGTGATATTGCTTTTGTTCACGATGTTTTTGCCCTGAAAAGGCTCATGTGGAACTGCCACATCAATCTATTTTCCTATATAGCACACATTTCTATATTTTATACACTGTACAATAAATAGGTGAACACCACCTTAGTAACAGCACATAATGCAAGTAAGTAGGAGTAATGCGAAGACAGCACAGTTGCTAACTTACTTACTGAATCCACCAATGCAACACACTGAGCACTTTCATCTTAATCTTGCTTACCCAAATTTTGCAATTTCCATAAACCCTCTTGTCCCTGTGCAAAAGTCAGCCAGCCATGTAACCTGTCTTACATATAGGCAGCGCACATATTCTTTGGTTTTTCTAACTCTGACTGACTGTCACAGTCGCACACAACACAATACACCCAGACTACACTACACACCACTATTCCACGTAACTCTAAATATGCAAACGTAAAATGCTACTTAGCTACTACAGATACCTACAAGTAAACACTAGCTAGTTATATATTATTATGAGTGATACCTACTACGTAGTAACTACAGACGTATCATTACAGATTTTATGTGGTATGCAATGCTGCGGTGTGACTTCTAAATCCACTTTACTTAGTTCGCAATAATACACTTTTGAATTTTGTAGCTGTCTTACTGAGCATTAAAATGAATAGCTAACAATATATATATATATATAAGATTACGCAAGTTTAGCTGAATAATAGTCCACCTACACAAAGCAACCCACCACACCCAACAAGCATTAGTAATCAATTTTGGCTTTTCATTGTATTTGTCTTGCTGTGCATGCGTTTACTTGTTTTTCACCTCCTAAATGCTATGTATTTCTATTTTCATTCTGCTCGTGGAATTATCTGAACATGTATTTATTTGTTGTAGGAGATATTCCACTTACAAATGCCAATTTATATTCCAACTACTTATCTGTCCCTAAAAGTGTCAGTGGATTATGATAACATTGAAGACTTTGGCCAAATTAATTCGCATTCGATATAACCATACAATGTATTTGGGATGAGTCTATTATTTGCAGTCTGATGACGCAGAGGCCTATCTATCGTAGCAAACTAATCTTTCAGCAGATACACAAATCATTTTCGTTTGTTCCAATAATATTAAATAAATAGAAAAACACACAGCAAACTAGGTTGCTAAATATGCAAATGTCATTTACACATTTAGCTCTCTTAACAAAACACTCTACTTAAATATATAGCTAAATGTATATCACTATAACACAGGGCCGTATCCAGAATTCGATTTGGAGGAGGGCAAAACGCACAAAAAAAGAAGTTACTTTGCCCTTTCAGGACAAAAAACCTCTTTTTTAGGATTTCGGGGGAGTCAATTGCCCGTTTGCTCACCCCCTGAATACGGGCATGCGTATAACATATATGTATCTTAGGGAACTATGTACATAAATACCTACATGGAAACAATAAAGTTTAATATAATAATTATATTTGCTATGGTGCAATGTAATGATATAGACAGCTACTGCTCTACAGCGTACAAAGTGGATCAAAGATTAGCAATGTAAATAAAATTTAGCACTGAGCTGCAGAAGTTTGTGACCTATATTGAGCTATACCCCTATACATTACACTGACTAGAATACTCGCACGTATAGACCGATTGTGATAATAATGATAATAATATGATAAAGATATGCCAGTGTAAATGTTAACTGAGTGTAAATAGTACTCGACGCATTGTCTGGTAGGAGGTAGGTACGTACACTTAAAAGCTACGTACTCTATACGCAGGCAGGTAGGTACAACACAGTAAAAGAATACGTAGAGCTACAAGAGAATATTATGAGCGTGTATAATTTATAACACGAACAGTCTTTAATTCCTATCAAATCTCATTGAGTTTACACTATCATTATAAAACTCAGGTTCAACTCCACCCTAGCTGTCTACCGGTACATAATGGATTTATAAATGCTTTGTTTGTAGCTACTGCGCTAACAATAAGGCATTCTTATTTCATTGTAGGTTTACTTCATTACTAAAATGGCAATGTAATTTAATAAATCAACAATTAGCTGGATCGTAACATAAAGTTGGACTTGCGTGCTACTCCAACTAATGAGAATGAGATTTTATAGTAGTAGTATTTAGTATAGTGTAGAGATAGATCGCCTTTTGATACTTCATACAATGCTTCGATCTCTGCAGCACCTAGTAATTTAAACTTCATGGCAATAATAACAATACTGTGAAGACTATAACACTATTAATTATTAGCTATCATACATACGAGTTTACTTTACTATCTGTTCTATTGGCATTATTCCTTTTACGCCAAACAATTTTTCTAGTTCTACAGCAATACTCATATTATCTACGTACGACGTAATTATATGATCAACGCCTAAACAACAGTGATACGCCGTTTTTATAAAAACTACACCAATACATTGCATTTCATTACAGCAACTATTACTAATCATTGTTTACTGCTACTGATATAGGCACTACTTGTACACTAGAACTGTTTACCACTAACAATAACTACACATATTGTGAGTACGTAACAGAATGAAAATGAATGCATGTAAATTTCAAGTTCTGATTTGAGAATTAGAATAATATCTTTACACTAATAATAATAATAATCATTTTGTAGCTGCCGATAACATGTCTTGGTATTGTAGTACTTACACAAAGGTATGTGTGTAGGTTGTGGCACAGAAATAGCTTGTACAGATTTTTTCTTCCAAATGTGATATCCATGACAGGGTTCTTGTTTTTTATATCAAAGAGATTACATTGCAGTTTAGGAGTTGGTATATTAGTATATTATGTTGTTGCAGTACACAACATATCTGTATACGAGTGTGTGTTATTGCCCCGCCTTATGGAGTGAGCATAGAACACTAAGAACTCTAAGTTGGATATAAAATGTTTGGGAGAACCTGTACACAAAGTGCTATTCCATTAACATCTACATAAATGGGTTATGCATAGGTTTTAAGATGTGTTTCAGTGACGCATGACGATGTCGTGGTCTCACCTTGTCTTGAGTAGGGCTAGGGCTGTGTTGTGTTTTGTGTAGTGTGGCATATTATTATGAGAAGTATTTGCGTATGAAGGATAGAGCTGTCACATTGTAGACTTAGCCTCTCTCTCTCTGAATCACTTACTTATGATATGATGATAAGGCGTGGTGGTGTTTTTGGTGGTGGTTGTCTTGTGCTGCACAGAAAGGAAGACATCAGGGCAGCAAGTATTTTGGACACGACACAGTAAGTAAGAAAGAGGCCTGAAACATTCCTGAGACTCCAGGAGTGCATTGAGGAAATGGAATGGTGGGGAACAGGAGCCCTGCTCTGAGAAAGGTGTATATACACAGAGAATAATAAAACAGCAGATCAAACAGTTGGAATATGGAAGTAGCTTAGACCAAAGTGCCTTATCTAAAAGTACAATTATTTTATATTATGCAAAGGTTCATTTCACCAACATGTACTCGTCTGCCAACTTGGATCTTGTAAATGCTAATCTGTGTAGCCTTCCTATATACTTTATGGCGATACACTTCGAAACCATGAATTTATACATGAACAAGTGTAATATATACTAGAGCCCATTGCATTGTTGAGCTATATAAAGTCAAAATGGATAAAGTCTTATTACTTATACATGTATGGTGGTGGTGGTGGGGTACTTGTGCTTTTATATTGTGTGGTTATGGATGGACGTGTAGATCTCTTTTGTGTAGGTATATAACTACTAAAATCCGGATTGTTGTAATAACTCAAGTTACATTTTACGCTTGCAATTAGTGTATTTATAGCCTAATGGTTTTATTACAAGATGATGCATTGTTATGCTTGTAAATGGAATTGTACAAGTTATTTGTGGGAATGTTTCCGATTGTTAGACCAACTATTATGTACTACGTGTTTCTACCATTAAACTAAAGTGTGGAAATACTATTGCAATTTACTTATTCATAAGCTGTTAATATCCGCGGGGCTTGCAAAGGGAATATTAAATTTGAAAGGTCAATTTTTATAATCACGATTATCCAAAGGCATTTTATGTATGTGTAGAGTCTATATACAGGTATAATGCTGTGTAGCCTTACATTTTTAATAGGTATCCTATTAGAAGTATTACACGTGTTACCTACTTACAATTTACTTGTCTGCGTATATGTTCAGATTGTGTGATAATAACGTTATAGCGGTGTAAATCAAAGTCTTCAAACATATATTTGTAGCTTATGTACTGAATGGATTCCAGACCAAAAGGCTTTTATGATGAAGTAGTGCTGTAAGTTAATTGTTACGTACATTAAATAATTGGAAGGGGTATATATAAATAGAAGAGTTAGTTGGAGGATATAGTAGGACTAGGACTGTAGGACAATGTGATATTACTTTTTAGGATAATAAGATATTATGCACGTAGGTAGTTGTGTGAATGTATAGCCGTTGTGTATTCGTGTAATTTTGTTATATTTCTGCTAAAATTATAAGAAACTTAATGGAAAAATGTGCAAGGACATCGGAAGCGACGTAGAACACAGAACACAGCTCAGAGTACAACAAGCAAAGTTTTGTGAGTCGACGAGGATTATTTAAGGAAGGAGCTGTTGGGTGGTTGGTTGGACGACTGGTAGTTCTACTAAGGACAATTCGTCCTTGTGTCATGAAGCATAAAAGTAGAAGTAATGGCATTACTTTCTAAACATAAGGGCAGATATTAAGAAAGAAGTCTCGTCTACTCGCGAAATAAATATTAAGCTCGAGCTCTGTAAATATAATAAAAGCTCTTATGCTCGTATTTCGGCACTTAGCTACTCACAAACCTGCTCCATGCTTAGCTTGTAAATGGTAGAGACTTGAGGAGAAAAATGGAGATATGTATCATACTAGTAACATTCTGACAAGTTCTTAAAACTCTGTGAGTCATACACAAACACAATGTTGCTTGTGTCACGCACAGAGTGGACTATTATTACATGGAGGCATTCTCTCTCTAAAGATAGTCAGATGAGTTCAGTGCAGTTGAGTCGAGAGTTTGAGAGTTTGAGTGGATGGTTGGGGATGGATATAAATTGTAATATTAAAAGCGACACATACATCCAACACACAGGTAGCCGTCTCGTCTTCTCAGGCTCCCAGTCGACTGTGTAGCTCCAAAGATAGTAAAAAGTTGGTAAGTAGGTGGTTGTTGCTGTGTACTCGTCAAAAAATAAAATTATTGCTTTGTGTCTTCATTTGAGTAGTAGATATGTTCGTAATGTGTGTGTATGTATGCATTTTGCGAAGCTCGAGTGGTGTTGAATGGAGCTCTCGACTAGACACAAGAGAGCTTCTAGCTCCTTCAAATAGACCTAGCTATAAGTACTATGTAGGTATCGCATAGCTAACATTCAACGTGAAACGCAATGAAATGTAATGTAATGGGAATGAGTGTAATAACGGTGCAACTCGGTGACTTTACTCAGTCAGTGTATATAATATAATAATTCCCATTTGGTCTCTAACGACTGTCTGTCTGTAGAGGCTGTACGTATCTCTTTGTACATGGAGACTATAGTCTTCTAGTGGTGGTCTAGCAGAATGTAGTGGATCTGAAGAAAAGAAGACACACGGCACACAACACAATTCTCCTCCGTCTCAGCATCTCGCTCAACACATCTCCACACTGATACACATACACGAGCAGTCTCTACGTCATGTTTATAGTCTTTGGAACAATTTGCCGCTCCTTTGGGTAAGAGTAAAAACGCTGTAGTCACGTAAGAAAGGCCACGTTTGCAAACAGATTTATTCTGTTTTTATGCAAGAATGAGCCATACATAGAAAGGCAGGGAGCACTGCTAGGAGTCTAGGAGTAGTGGAAGACGAGACAACAAAATATAGCAAGCCAAAGGAGATTTCTACAAACTGCATGGCTAATAATAACAATAAAACATCAGCTCAGCGCTTTTGCTTTGCTCGTCGTAACTCAAGTTGCTACAACCACAAGCCTCTAATATTTTTCGCTTGAATCATTGTTTTAGCAGAATATAGAGAGAGATGAGAGATTGTTGATGCGCAATGTTGCGTCAAACCTCATTATGCTTTACCAATGTCTACAGGTATGTCCCAATTTGATGAATCATCTTTTCTCATCTTTTCCATAAGAGATTCAATTAGCAACCCAGAGGATGGGAATTCGAGGTGTCTTTCTGAGCTTTTCTATCCCCACTCCAACTCTGTAATCTCATCATCCTTATTCGTGTTCACGTAAGCCTCGTAATCGTATGCACAACAGTGTGAAGTGGGCCGAAGTGTAGCCTGTAGCCCTTTATACCTACACCGTATACAGTCTTTAAATAATGATAGATATAAAATAAATAATCCTTATAAATAATAAGATCAATTGGCGTTTCCAATGCGTATCTCTCTCTCAATATCTCTCCAATTCTCCTCAACACTTCACAATGTCATTTGTTCGCTTAGCTTTATGCTAGGTCTCTCTCTAACACAAATCTCAAAAATGTTTCTCGTAGTGTCTGTTTGTAGGATTGTCTGTGCCTTCCTGAGAAACCAAATCATTCGTAGGCGTCTCAGGTCCCATGCACATCCACAACACACAACACAACCAGATCTGTGAATGAAGTGTTTAAAAAATCATTTTTTTCTCCGCAAAATACGAACCTCATTCCCTGCACGTCGATGAAATCGATTGAATTTTTCATGCAAATTTAATACAACCGTTATGCGTCATCCGAGTAATAAAATCCATCGATTGCATTGATAATACATATTTTATTTACAACTGGCCTTTATTATTTCGCATTTTACGTGTAATAATAGAACAGTATGAGATTCAAGATAGAAAATACTGTTACTGGTTGCATGCATAATGTAAAGTTTTTTAATAAATCGTTGTCGGTAGCTTTGTTTGTGTGTGTATAGAATTTACGTAAAGATTTGCTTGAGTCCATGCTACGCTGCATGCATTCGTATATTTATGAGTTTGTGTATTTTTTTCAAATTTGTATGCAAGGATGTTATGATGTCACGAGCCTTCACGTTTTGTTGTCCATAATTTATTTATTGTATAATAGTCGTGAGCTAAGTTGAACTTCCTTCTGTAATAATTTGGCCATTTAAGATTCGTCCGCTTGTACTTGGCTTTAGTCGGCGTACCAAGCACTACTTGTACTCTTGTCGTGCAATTACTCTCTGGCAATCTTCAGCACTCATATGTACATTACTATCAGTACGAATACGAACTACAACAACTACTCAATTGCAAAACGGCGTGTGAATTTCTTCATTATGACTTCCAAATGATCAAACGTCCCTTCGTATAATTATATTTTATATATCTAACAGTAACATTAGTGTAGCAACTATACGTGTAGTTTTTCTCAACAGGCTAAACTTATCAGGTCTTTGTTTCAACTTTAAATAGAGATTCTTTTGTTGTTCGTTTTCCGCATAATATAATGTGTGTTCGATGTAGCAAAGAATACCTAGCCATTTTCTCGTCAATGCTTTTCTTTCTTGTGATCCCAAGGACGGAGGAGACGCACTTTTCAAAAAAAGTGTATCTAATTTGTGTCTGTTTTATTCATGATTTCGTCATTGGCTCTAGTAATACCTTCTTATGCACAAGTGGTTGGTTGGTTGGATGGCTGCCTGCGTGGCGTATTGGAAGGCAATCTTCAGAAAATAAAAGTCTATCGTCTTTCCTTAGTAGTAATTTTAAGAGTTTTATATGTACGTGTGTATATAAAGCAATTCACATGTTTGCATGGGCTGCAAGTGCTTAGTATGCTTTGATTTCGAATTATATGGAATTACCTTTTCAATCTGATTCATAAAAGATTTTGTGGTGGCTTGCAAACAAAATGGTTTCTTCGGAAATCTGAAAAGGATGTTATTGTACTCCATAGGCACACTACACACATACTAATACTTCCATTGCAATTGTTGAGTTCGGCGAAGAACACTTTTTACACCTACGCTTAAATGTAGCATTAAGTACACATATAATATATTTACAATATATCACCCTATACTCACTACAAAGAGTTGGCCTAAAGACGTTCACACATATTAGTAAGTATATTATTGAACAATATAAAATGCTTTCTTTTACGACTTAAGTACGTACACTTATACTTATAAATTCCGAAAATAGTTTAATACTTGAAGTTTGAAGCAACATATTATATACGTGCTTAGCGTCCTTTGTGTAGTGAGAAATGTTTCATCATTTAATTTCTATTGGGAAGTATTTCAACACTGAGTCTTACCTTTACCTACATTTTGCGACTATTAGGGCTAAATAGATGTTGGGAGAGTTATAGTGTGTTTACGATCATAATAATACAGCTTTAATGGTTTTGTTGTACATTTTATTTTGCTTTACTCCATACTTAGCAGAAGACAAGACTGTTGTTGATAAATAAGGCTTGTTATTCTGAGTCACTCTCCCGAAGCCGTACATACCTTTCCTATAACAGAATCGGCAATAAATAAGGCGGGGCAGTCAAGCAATAGAAAATGTTCTCACCTTAAAAATTAGCAGAGGCTAGGTGTATATACACTCACTCTATTTGTATTTGTGTGTACTATGGGTGTCATCTAATAGCACAGAACGTCTTATAAAATACACACTGTCTAAGTTGGACAAAGTATCTCCACGCTACTACCTGCTCTAATTTATAACCAAATAAATGTACCTAAAGGTACAGAGGCATTATTTTTTACACTCTTTACAAAATCCCAATTGGTCAAGCAATTCATGCTCAAATAATTTTTAGCAATTACATGTTTATCTGCTATAAGCAACAATGCTACACTGTGTATATTATTAAATTGATGTTGTAAATATGTCATTGAGTTTTCTTTACAGCGATTTATGTATGGAGGCTTGTGATGTCATTATTTCTACTCTCATGGGCAATGTGTTATTTTATTCACCATACCCATACCATTTATACCTACAGCAATATGGCCACATTATAATTTCATCTGTATATTCATTCAAGTTTTATTTTTTACTCACAGCCAATACTTACTTTGATACTTACACTGTTTGTGTGCACCACCATCTTGATATATTATAAACGTGTTCTATAAATAATACTCAAACTGTCATGTAATAGCGTAGATTGCATTTGATCAGTCAACGACATTCATTTGTGGTGTGAAATAGGTAATGTAGTGCCAGTAGTACAAGAAATAGTGCTGAATTCTATATCACCTACTAAATAACAACTGCCAAACACAAATTACGATTTCTATTTGATTTCAAACAACAATCCAGATGAGGTAATGAAACAAAATAGACAAGAAGTATAGCTGTGAAGTAGTTTTCGTACCTATGGATTTTACTTTATAAAAAACTGATTGCGTCAACTCATTGTTTTCCTTGTTTCTCTACTAATCGTGATAAACTCGTGGCAGATTTTATTTTTTTAGATTATCCATCAGTAGTTAGATCTACAGTCTTGTAGAGGTATCAGTACACAAGCGAGTATTACTTATGCCATTTATTTTCATAACTGCCTAGGTATGTATAATATTTATACAGACGTATTTACACAGCAAGTAAAAGTACCTGCTAAAGTAGTGTAGCATGAATCAGACGAATTACAAGTAGTTGACTATTTATACTGTCTCATGTCAGGAAAATTCAGATTGGTACAGCCAACAACATAATTATGACTACTACCTTCCTGCTTGCGACTACCTCCATTTTGTAAGAATATTATAAAACCATTAGTAAAAAAGTGGAAGCATTACACACATTGAACACACACATTATGATGTGTTTACATATAACAATATACTAGGACAATGCACACAGTGTTATGCTTTGCTAATAAATAAGCAAGGAAATGCATTATAATTTACCTGGTGTCTAATATATGTCTTGTAAGAAACATAGCTATAGGAATGATACAAAGAGTGTTTTATCAGATGCATGTCGATGATATGAAAAAGTGGGACTGATGTTATAAAGTGTGTAGTTATGAAAGTGTGAGATGATGGAGATGTACAATGTAGAGTGTGTGTCTGTGGGGCCTTTATATGGTGGTGGCAATAATGTTGTATGTGCTCATTGCATTCCTACTTGATTACACGAGGCGTCTCGTGACAATTAGCGTTGATTGGATGATTAAAAATCGGCGTGGGTTGAGAAAGAGTTGTTTGTTAATTGGTGATGTATTGCGGATGATTTGCAGTTGCTGGAGCAAGAGAAGTACCAGCTGCGGCGAAAACTGGATGCTGCTCTGTCGGACTACGACATCCGAGTGGCGGAACTGCAGTCAGATATCAATGAGCTTAAAAGGGACCTAGAAGATCAACAGAGACTTATGAAGCACTCGGATCGAGAAAAGACGATATTGCTTAATGAGCTGACAGAACAAAATCAGCGACTGACAGCCCAACTGAAGGAAGCCTCGAAGAAGGAAGAGAACCTCACTTCTCAGTTACAATCACTAAGAGATCAGTTCTCAATTAGGAAAGTCGCCATGTCCGATCATGTTAGCCATCTAGAGAATCTTCGTGAAGAGGTAAAAAAATTATTTCATGCTCCCACCAACCACTCCGCCACGTACAACAACTCCCTTATCCTCTCCACCATCCTCCGGCTCTTCCTTCTATATACTCTTTCCTCACAATCACATCCTCCACAATCATTTCAGACCTAATAATCATTCAACGTTCAACATGTGTATGTATGTGTGTACTTTTCTTCGTACTCGTCCTCAGACATTCTCACTGCATTACACAATTACACTCACCGTCCAACAGGGCTCTGTGAACAACCCATGTAGAATGCGATGATGCGATCATCATGCTTTGTATGTATTATGCTTCAGTCACAAGAAGGTTATGTTATTTTATATTGTATTGTAGTACAGGTATGTTATGATTTGTAGCTTCCTTACTCTTTTACAGAGGTTAATAATAAATAGACATTGCGTAATAGTACCTGTTTCATACTACATACAGAATACCTATTACTATACACTGCATATTATCTTGTTGTATTATTTGCACCGACTGAAAATAGAACATTACGTATAAAAAGCCTTAGATAATAGCTATGCACTATATATGCAGTTTCGTTGTAAAAAGAATATTTTTCTGCTGGCGTTTATCTTTATAAATACAAATACAAACTAAAACTATGTAATAGTAGAGTAATAGTACTCGTGCAGATGATACTATTATTGTTACACAGCGATTTTTTGTATGTAGGATTCTCCTTGTGTTTATCTTCTATGTAGGTAGTAGGTATTACATAGTGTAATGATTGTAGTTGTATGTACAGTATAGGAATAGTGGTAGAGATGAAGTAAGAAGCACACTGTGAATAGTCGTACTCAGAATATATTTTATCGTGATATCGAATGAATATATGAGATATGTAATAGATAGGGGTTCCCTGCTACTATTTCTAAAACTGTTAGTAGGTATGGTTGTTAGTGTGTTACTATTATTTTATTTACTTTGTTGTGTGCTCGGTTATGCTCAGAGAGTTGTAAGAAGTAGAAGCTGTTTTATTTTATTTTACCTTGCTTTAGTTTTCTAGATTATTGCATTCCTTGCTGATAATAATAATATTATTCTCCCACATGAAATACTCCTGAAACCGTCATAGTCATAATCATCATACCTCACACACACAACACACACATACAGCAGAGTGGAAACATGTATGAGAGTGTGTGTTGCACACAGATTGCTTTGAAGTGGTTGAGCTAAATCTTTGGAACCGTTATAAGATTTCGTCCGTTATACTTACAAAGCCAACGACCCGTGAAAAACATGTAGCCACCACAATACTGCAATAATTATCCGATTTGAAATATTGACAAAATATTTTTCCTTCTTCTCCCTCACACTCAGTGAACGAGCTAAATTCCATATTATTCCTGCAGGCACAAAGAAACATTAATTACTGATGATTGCACTAACCTATTACGTTTGAAGTAACCTATACGCTCTAATAGCTTTCTTTTCTTATCTAATCCACTGTGAGACGAGATACGGGAAACACAATGCCAATTAAAGATACTTATTTCTCTGATTCCATAACAATAAACGATAACTATTCTCAGATTTCCATCATATCACAAAGGAAGACTGATTTGGAAAGAAAAATTGAGCATCTCTTGGAAGAAAAGGAAGGTCTTTCGCATCATTTAGATGATTCTTCCGACAGGATCCTGTTGCTTCAAAGACAAAATCGAGAGCAAGAGATGCTTCTGAACAATAGTCGACATGAGGTGGACGAGATGAAGGCTGCCAACCAATCACTCAGTACACGGTACACACACCACGCCACTCAATATTCAAATATTCTTCTCTTTCTAATTTTTTAACCCAATTTCCCGAAATATATTAACCAACACTTGCAAACTAGTGTAAAGTTCGTACATGTGCTCCTACCTACTTATTGCAGCAGAAAGCCTCAAAAGAAGAGATTTCCTTGCCAAATTTATTTAATTACAGTTGTATGCTGCCTCATGATAAATATGATATTCCCTAAAGCTGCTAGTCAATAATAAGCGTCTTTTAAAAAAATTATTACTCAACTCACACGACTCAATAGCTTGGACACTATAATATGAATGTGTTATTGAGTCTCTCCTTTTTCTAGGCAGTATCTCTCTATTATAATAGACGTTTACAGTATGTCGTGGGCTACAGTATGTAAATGTGTAACGATATACTGACAGAGGTAGTGCTCACAACTAGTTTTCTAGGTAGCCTCTATATATAAAGTGTAATGTAATATTGAGAGAGGTTCATGCATAAGGAGATAATAATATGAAGGTGTGAGTGCAAGCATAAGTTACATTAATGATTATAATGAAATTTGAAATCCCTCAATTACATTTATGAGTGTGGTTCTATAGTTGGAAGGAATTGAGTGTGCTGTGTGCTGTATACACAGCACTGTGTGTTTGGGTATAAAGACACACACATATCAATTTAAAATAACTGCCAGTCTATCAATTCCAAGTGCATGTTTGCAGAATGATAATATCAGAGGTTAGCACAGTAATACGAGGAGTTTGCATTGAAATTCTTGATCTAAATCCTGGTCATTCTGGTTTACGACTATATCTGTAGTAGACTGTTGTAGATTAGTGTTTGAGTGGCACAGGAGTAGAGCAGCACTCGTCTGAACAAATAATGCAATGATATAATGAAACTTTCTGTTGAGAGCGAGGCTTGTCTTTGTTATTCAATTGGCAACCATTAGAAATTGCATTTCACAGGAAGGGAAATTCAGAAATTTTGTAAAGCTCTTATCTTAATTGTAAATCTGCTTTCCCATGTACTCATATATAGACTGGAGTTACTTAATCGATCCGCGGCTGTCAATCGCTCCCTTTTAAATGAACTGGAACTGTCTGCGGATTTTCGGACGACATCAGGACTTTCAGCTGCCTCGTCAGGAATCGGCGGAGAGGAGGATGAAATTGAATGTGATGAAGCTTTGCCATCCAATAGTGCGCATCTGAAAGAGGTATTTGTTCTTCATGTCCGACTTCACCTTCTTCGAGTCAGTCTCCACGATTACTTACTTTACTTACTTACTTGGCAACAAATAACGACAGCATTCTGCTATTACCTTAATATTCATCAGTTGTAAACACCAAGGCGTCTGATTAGAAAACTCTCAGCAGTTTGCTAAGCTCACGCTCCCTTGACGCTGACTTGTTTGCAGATTGCATTATAATGTGTTCCATATAAACGATGTTCCACAAAGCTATGAACCTTTGTGTCGTACACGTATATAGAATGGAATTAACACGACGACATATTTAATTAACTATGCATGCACAAGAAGTTTATGACACATCAAACCTACGTTCTTCTGGTGGCAAAATTTAATTCAGTTTTAGCTATATGTATGTCTCTAATATCTGAATATTTCTATTACCAGTTAAAAGACGAAATTTGGTTGGCATATTGCTCTATTCTTGCCATGTGTAATCAACTGAAAGCACTTAAAAGCAAATCGCCGGAGGATACAAGCAGCAGCATGGAAACATCACTTAATGACATTTCTGTCATTATCAAAGTATGACACATCAAAAATTTCCATACATTAACCCTCACTCTCACTATTTCGCCCACCTACACATCTTTCTCTTTTAGAGGCTCTCTGCCATACCATGACTAGCTTATATTATGCACCAAGAGTTCTTCTGTTGTAAACCTTAATAAATTTCAATGATTAAATGAGACGCAGACACACGTCATGTGTATTTATACTTTAATTGTACTTAGTAAACCGTATGCGTAACCAAGTGTGTCCTTTTCCTTTGGAATTCAGGAAGATGATTTGATAATGTTTCACTTTTTTATTATTTTCCGTACAATGAAGTTTAGCAATCACACTGCATGATTTTGTAAGGACGTGTGTATGTGTGTGTGTTTTATTTGATGCTGACGATGGCAGGAGCCCTTCAACTTGTTCTTTTATTTATGAATTTCAGTAGCAAGATTATTTTGAGAACGTGTATGGGATTTGTTTGATTTGAATGTCCTTGCGGAGATGACACGATGTTAATTGAGAAAGAGAATTGGATGTGTTGATAATAATGAAAAGCTTTGAATGTTGAAAGGGAGCCATGAAGGCGACTGATTTGTGTTTAATTATAAAGGAAGACATGATATGACGAGATGTGATATTAATGGAATGATTTGTTTATAATGAATGACAGCCTGGGCTGCTGAACTCGACATTGGACGAGTTGAAGTCCTTGCTTCGAGATTTATCAACGATTGATGGTATGGAGACGCGTCAGGTAAAGTCTCAAATTGAGCTGGAGATGAGGTTACATTCTGCTGAAGAATCCCTCGACAAAGCTGAAAGATGTGTGTCTGAGAAGAGCGAGGAGAATAAGCGTCTTAAGGAACAAATCAACCAACTCACTAGTAGAGACGCAACTTTTTCATTTTCTAAAAGTCAAATTGAATTTTGCAATGGATTGCTCAATGTGTAATGGTTTGGAATTGAAATGGTGTGATAGGTCATCTCACGATTCGTGAAGCGGAGTTGTCTGCCGTGGCTGAGGAGAGAGATAACGCGAAGAAGGATCTGAGCGAGACACATCTTGCCAAAGATGAAATCGTCAAGAAAGCGTGGGAACTTCGTGACCAAGCGGTCCAGAGGAAAAATAAGGCTGAAATTGAAGTAGCTCGTACACGGATTGACATGATGCAAGTGAACAGTCAGTTGATGGAAGCCATTCAACAGAAAATTCAACTCAGCCAACAACTTGAGCAGTGGCAGGTATATGGCACATAATACTTACGACTTGTAACACTCATAAATAACTGTTCTCATATTTATTATATACATTATGTCTTATGTGTGTACTCGTAATATCATAGAGTCCTACAAGTCCTACTGTATACTTTTCCACTGCTCGTATTCCTATCAGACACATTCTCATATTATACTCAATGCTCAATGTTACGTACATGTAATACACTAGTTCGATAACAATAATAATAATATGAGAAATTATTAACCAAGGAGCGGAGTACAAAGAGACGTAGTTTCACAGTGGAGGAGAGATATAAGTGGGAGATAGGAGTAATTTAGAATAAAATTGGCAATTGGACGATAGGACTAGTGCTGTACATGTTTTCTTGTGTTTGGACTGTTTGCTCTACTTGTACCACAATGCTAACTTAATAAATGTTATGATTTCAGGTTGATATGCAGCAACTGCTAGATGAGCAGATGAGAACAAAGTTGAACCAAGAAACAAAAGAGAAACCTCCCAGGGCTGTGAGTGAACCAGTCCGAGCTCGAGCACCAACCACATCTCAATTCGAGAGCAAACGAAATAAACTTCTAGCTATATTTAGAAACCTAAGCAGTTGATGTTTTTATTCAGGTTTTTCTATCCACAATTATTACTACCAACCATACCAATATAATAATAATAATAACAATAACAATAACTATCGTAGCCCCGAGTATTTGTGTGCCTCCAATAATAATCATTCTGTGTACGTGCTAATACTGAAATCAAACAAACGCAATCGAACGCAATATGTAAATGTCAAACTATTAATTGCTTGTAGTACTTACTACCATTATATTATACTATATATTATATGTTACTAAAATAAAATACATATTATATATGATGTCTAGAACATACACATCAGATATAGAAATATATTTACCTATTGTGAAATATGTACCTACAATATACATACGTCGTGCATGCATATACTATGCGTCAAACAAAACCAAATTAATTCCTTATCGTAGCTCGCACAGCTATACATAAATCCATCATGATTGTATTTAAAAATGTACTAGTATAGTGTAGTAATAATCGCTGTACTACTGTACGTATGTAAATGTTTTACGGCTAGTTCGCAAAGTACCTGATGTATGTACTCCAAAACTATAGTACTGCATCCAAAAACATGGTTGTATTTATTGTCTATCATCTTATTAATAATATGTCATATATTCGTCAGACCTCTCGTGTTGGTCGTTCGTTGTAATTATAATTCGTGTAGTAAAATCAGTGACGGAGTCTCTTCACTGTGAAAAACATTCCTTTACATTTGCATTCATTTGTAGTAACTTTACTAGAATCCAATTGCTACTACTCTAATGATATGCCACAGTACAGTACAGTATAGAGTTGTAATAAAATAATTAATGTTATGTAGAATCCAGCCAGAGAGCGAGAGAGGAGGGATTTATGGAAGCCCTATAGAGTTTACAGTACTTACCTACAGACTTATTACATGGTGTACGTAAATCAATTACTTTTAATGTATGTATCAAAAAAGTGCTGCCCATCTGCACTTATACTGCCGTATTGGTTATTAAAGCAGTAAAAGTCAAGGTATATTGCAACATTACAATATATATGAATCATTCTATGAATATGCATGGTGAGTTTGTCAAACCATGAAATCACCACCATTTATATTAGCATGGAATTGGGTTGCGACGACTCTGTCGACATTGAATTGTGCGAGTATAGATCAACGTGAATATTAGTAGAAAAGTAAGAGTCAAAGTCATAGTGGCAGTCTCTGCAGATGTTGCACGGTGTACTGATTTAATAACTCTAAAAAGCTAGATTGCGGTGTGCTAGGTTTATTACGAAAACTCAAACTAAAACTAACCCGTGTAAGTATTCTGTACACACACATATATATATTATGAATTATGAACTAAATGAAGTATTCGGCAGTAAAATGTTATGATGAGTGCCTAAGGTTGTTTGGTGGTGTCAATATGAATTGAATGATGAGTACAGTAAGAGTAGCTATATATGAAATGCAATCTGTAACCGAATATGTGATATTTCTCATTACGTCCAAGTGTATGAAAATACATGAAGATAAGATAACTAATCTTAAATACTAAATACAATCATGTTTTCAGCCGACGCATTGTATAGCGTGTACTGTATGATAGAGCTCGTTCACTTTATGTACTGATATACCATTCCTGTTACCTGTTTTTTATGATAGGAAGTGTAATTTACCGAAATAAAGTTTCCACTGTGGATTTACCCATTAATTCTGCACTTGAGATAAATTTGTTGTTTTATTTTCTATTCAGGTAACCTGGTTAGGATTTTCTCAACCATGTATACTTGGTGCTACAGTACAGTAGCGTGGTACTATTCCAATGTAGCCAAGCATAGAAAATATTATTATTATTGATAATGATCCACCATACTCGCCATTCTTCGTCACTGAAACTATTTTATCATGTTATAAATGTAGCATAGTCGTAATGGAAGGGAACTGTATGAGTTACTGACAGTATTTTATGATCAATGAATTGTAATTTTAGTAAATGGTTGTTGGGTTGTATTGATTGAGCCAGTGTGACAAATAAATGAAATCCAAAGAATAAATCAATGCTGTAATGAAAAGGCAAGAAACAGTATTTTTTTCGCCGTTTAACAATGTTCATTTATTTATTTATTTATTTTTGTAACTAATAATCATTCTAACTACGTACACGGCTGTCTGACACTGGGGATTAAAAGTAATATTTTTACTCATCTTTTTTGTCTTTGCATTCATCTCGGAATTATTTGTCTTACCGAATAGTGTGTGACACATTATATGACAATCCCTTTTTCGAGAGGTACATTTAATGTTTTATTCTTTTACTGTCTTTGGGTGACAAGAAAACATTGTACAGAATACACCTTTACAGATAATATATATTTTACACTTTACTATGTGAGATTTGCTTCCATACCTTTATAATTAACTAACAGTGAACCACAGTAAGACCAACATTTGGGGAACAAAAATCATTTCATATTCATACAACCTATCGTCTGTTCTCTGAGTAAAATAACAGTTACGTATAATGTTAGTTTTTATTGTAATGTAGTATTAAACATGAACCAATGAATGCAATATTTATAATTTATAATTTATAATTTATGGATAGAGACGATGAAGACACAGTTTAGTTTTACATGATTCTCGAATAATTTCTACAAATTTTAATGTCTAATTAATTTAGATTGGAACTGATTCACAACAAGTAATATAATTCGTATTTGATATATCTGATTGTTCATGAATGAATGAGAACGACTGTCTGTCGCACATTTTCACATAATATTTTGACGTCAGTATATGATTACAGTTTTTAGTGTAAGTAAGCTTCCAGAAAGACAGACTATAGCACAAAGAAGGGGAAAACAGGGAGACACAATGTATACTCACTGGGCATATGTCATTTTTTTCTTATATTTTCTTACAACTAGATTACACACAAACAAGACACACATCACAATTGTCATTTCGCTACAATACACTCGAATGACCTCTAACTCTAGTAATATTATTATTATTTTTGATGGTCTAATTTTTTTCAATACGTTCCAGTTGTCACATAACAATACGTACGATGGTTAGATTTTACAATTTTTCATCTAGGAAATCAGTCGATTGAATTTATCTATTTTAAAAAATTCATCATCACTGTCTTATGATGTATGATAGAATGACAACTATATCCAAAGGAAATTACTTTTCGTTTGTGTTTAAGGCAAATCAGCTAGTGAATCATGGATGTAACTTTGTATCATGCAATCGGAAAGTCACAGGACACACATGATAGACGCCGAATCTCATCTCATTCTTATGATGCAGTACTCTCTCGTTTTTCTTTCTTTTTACGTTTTCTTGTAGCTTTGTCAGTTTTCGTAGAAGTACTATGTAGATTTGATCGATTGGGTGTGTTGTTGTTCTCGTTTTGTGTTGTTCAGTTGTTCTTTAGTTTTTTGCGCTGCTCTGCTCTGCTGCCGCTCTGAAGTGTCAGAAATTGTCTGCGCCCTCCCAATCATCACCTCGTCGCCTCAGCAACGTTGTCCGTGTCATGTCAACATCATCAACTCTCATTATATGTCAAGGTCAACGTATGTGAACCCTCGCTAGTGCACGTAAATGTCTCCATAAGTCCATAGCTAGTATAAGTTAATTGTTAAGTTCTAGTGTAGTAATTGCAATGTAACAATATATAACAATAAATAGTATCTATCATCAATAATGTAACAATTCTCCTCAAATTAGTCATATTTATCTATACGTGTACATCTAGTTCATTCGTTCAATACGAATAATGCTCTGTAGTTGTGTGTATAATACGTCTGTAGTTTAGATGGATTCTAACTTAGTCGTGTACGCAATCCATCTCAATCATCTCTGTACCTACCACTACAGTGCACAAGCATAGTATCCATTATTACAATCTTTATGCATAACATCAAATAGTACCTTAGCTCAAAACTCCTTCTCCAAATGAATACATTCATTTTTTCCTCAACACTTTTTACACCCATTTCTCATCTTCAAATGCTTATTCCTAAAACTGCTATATGTTAGTTTCAACATTTGTACACTCCATTTGATGGAACATTATTAGGATGAACGACTACATGAGTCAAGGGGAAAATGAATAATAATGAGATGGAATGGTAGTAATTATTAATTAGATGTGGTGGGGGAAGTTGAATGTTTCGTATAATTGTTGTACAGGGTATTATTATTACATGTTATTCAGAAGAAGCATGTTGAGACGAAGAAATGGGGCAATGGGGTCAAAGTGGAGAAACAAAGTTTTGAGCTGATTCCTATTGCTTGTGTGCAAGATACACATATCCCCCATGATATCCAACAGAAGACTCGGTGGGGGACACGTCATCCGTTTTCGTGGAGGCAACATTGTTATTTTATACATATTTAGTAGAAAGTAGTTAGAAACTCAGGAACCCGATGCCTTTGGATGGCTGTCCATGTGTCAATGTCTTGTTGCAGCTTTTTAGTTTGTTCCTTGAGTGTTGGTGAACATGTCGCCATGTAAGTCACTGTGTGACGGCAACATCAACAACTTCATCAAGTATTTACATACGTCAGCCACTAATGTAGGAAATGTCTTGGGGATTTGTGAGAAAAGGCCTTGTCTCACTTATTATTAGATTATAATTTAGGTATCTTTTATGTGTATGAGCCGATAGTCTTCATCAAGCTGACTTAAAACTTGGTACTGCAACGTGAGATGCGTAACTACTAATAAATATCATATGCCCAACTACTTATTGTAATCAATTTAATTCAACTTAACTAGTAATATAACATTATCCTTTAATTACTAACGTCCATATAATAATATTGTATAGCTGTAGTATGTATGTATAATATAATGTAGTCATAATAAACACGTGGCCCTGCACACTCGCACGGACACTTTTAATAACATAATTGTATTATGATCGTAATAATAATATCTTATATTGTATCTCTACGTTAGAAATCGTCATGTACATACATCCACAAAGGATTCCCATCGATATACTAAACACATTAAATATTTCGTATAATATTCCGTCATAATATAAACTAATAATATCAACAACATCAACGTTACATTCAAAGAGCAATTTAATGATTGCTACTACTACACTGTGCTTTTATACAAATAGTAAAAGTCTCAGACCAAGTGTTTCACATGCAACTGAACTGAATTGATGCAAATTGCAATTCATACGAGAACTCAAATCCAGTCACAGCATTCATGTAGTAATGAAACCATTACTTGGTCCAAATATCTAAGACAATAGCTGATCTATGCAACTATATTTGTTAAGTAGGGTTTTCGGGTATTTCCAGTGAACAATAAATCAGTTAATAAGTAACACTATGATTGTATGTCTCTGTATAATATTTACACGTTTTAATATACTTTTTAACCTCTAAATAAATAAATGCTAGTATGTTTGTAATAAATGCTCACGCTTTGACTCAACAACAACAACAATCAGGTTCGTAAATACGTTAACTATGATTTGAAATTATGAGACAGTTGTATGTATGTAATGTAGTGTCTCTGTGAGCAAAGTATTTTACTTGAAAATTGGATTACTAATTAATTGTAGTAATATATGTATTCTAGTAGACAATATAGTGTATGTAAGTTGTAAGAGGCATGAGTGCACAGAAAGAGACATATAATATATGTAGTATATAGATACAAATACAAGTACACAACAATAAAGATCTGTGTGAATAATAATTTCAACTATTTGGAACAGAACGACTACAACGGCAGCGATTCGATTTGAATGATTTTGTTTGGATATTACAAGATGGATTGAATGTCCTTGGTTGTGGGTATTTCTGAAGGTAAACGAATGGACAAGACAGGGGGATTCTTGTGGACTTGAGCTTCTAGTCGAACGGCAAATGTCAATGGGAGCAGTGTGAATGGTTGCCCCACACGACCAGACGACTACCAACTGTGACTCGCAACCCCCTTTTAACAAACAGCTAGCTTATACATTAACTCTAACTATTTGGTCATAAACTTTCACAGAATATCTTAATCCCCATTTCAGTAACAATAATATCACTATGTAGAATATTTTAATGTAACCATAACTTATTTTTCAGTATTTTCCGATGGACCTACAAATGTACGTACGTCGTATCATCTAGTTCTTATATTTTTACTTTCATAATGTTATGTAATTATTACAACTCTAATATTTCACATATTATCATATATTTAATATACGTACACATATTAGACACACACACACTAAAACTACCTACACACTACTTATGTACTACTAAACCGCACTACATTTACTACACTAAATAGAGATCCACTGCAAACACTCAAAAATGTCAACGTAGTCACAACTAAGTATCAACAATGGGAGATCCAACTGCCACGAGTCTTCCCTTTGCTCTCAAATTCCTTTGACTTAATTCCTTCTACTCTTTAATACAATCCAATAATTTTACATGCTATTCCTATCTTGCTGTAGAAGGTATCTCCATTTTAATGACACACTAAAAACTACACTTCTACACTAAACTACGTACTAACTATGAACTACACTACGCTTTTCTACATCAAGTCTACTCCTATACATCTGTACTATTTAGAGTCGTCTCATTCTCATTCCATTGAATTCACAACTACTACTTACTAGTAAACACGACCTAATCATGTTTTCATGGCGATGATGGTATGTGTAGTGGTGGTGGTGTTGGGTGGTGGTGGTGGTTTTGGTGGTATGGTGATGGCAACAATATATATAATGTTATTTATACATGTGCTACTCCTACTACTATCAACAGCATATTTCTATTCGTCTTCTACCTACATACGTTACACACGTAATTCGACAGTATAATAATAGTATCATAAGATTGTGTACAAGGCAAACTTATCCAGACTACCATAGTATTGATTCCTTTCCCTTTCACCAGACAACAATATGTAGTCTCGTCATAGTTCACTTATACTTTTCTACATCCCTATACATACAACTCACACTCCAAGCAAAGTAAGACATGCCCATATGTATCTGTATGTGTCTGTATAGTCATCTTCTTCTTTTGCTTTCTCTTGAATTCCCCCCATATTATTATTACAGCTTCCACCATTACAACTCTCCTACGTTGAAAACCAACCTACTGTATATACGTATGGTATATGGCATACAGTTAAATGGTTGCTGTGGCTACGTCCGGATATTTTCCTTGCTCCTTTCAGTCACATGAACTGAAATATTAGACTGCGAGCTACTTTTATTTGTATTAGATTTTAGTTAGATTTAGCTCGCAGACAGAAACAGACATTTCGCTATTTACATCTACAAGAGAACATTCGTTGGTTGTGTGCAGTGTGTTGCCTGCCTGGCTCTTTCTCTCTTTTTCCCTCACAACAGCTCATCACGACTCCAATCTCTAATCGCAGCTTATTAGAAAGCTTTGCCTTGCCTGACTCTCAAATTCATCTTATCTCTCCAGCAGCAGTTGGAGCACTGACTGGGAGAAAACCACGAGGACTCCTCCGACTCTCAACCACACAGTACTACAAATACTCACACAGCCGTAAAATTTGTTAGTGTGCTATTTATTTGGAGAGAGCTACGGATGAAAACCAATGGAATGGAAAGGAACGGGAGAAAGCCATGGCCATGACGAAAAGCAAGAAAGTCCAACTACCCGTCCTTTTACACAATTTATCGATAATATAGAGAACAGGCTAATGTTCGAGTTAAAATGTGTAATCATGTAGAAGTATGCAGTTTGCACAGATTTCCTTTACTGCAATTACTTAGGTACTACACTCTGCTGAGCACACAACAATTGCCAACCCAGAAAACTTGACTGACTTCATTTGGCTTCGGCTGTCCAATAATGAAAATCAATTCGAGTCCATTTATATATTTATATACTTCACATATTTGTAATGCGCAACAAAGTACATAGAACATTTTTTATTTGCTACGGATGTCTGTGTACGTATGCTTTCAGTGCTATACTTGATAGTAGTGTTGTGAAAGAAAGAATATTATTTCCTTGGTATTCTATTATTGTATTGAGTATGGAATGCATGGAGTGTGTTGTGTGGTAATAGTAGTCCAATAATATATTTTATAAGGCATTGAATGTATCAGTGTCTCGTGTGGGCAACGCGTTGTTGTGGCTAAAAGGATATTTGAAAGAGGTTAGTAGATCGAGTCGTTGGACAGATAGACAGACAGACGGACAGGCCAAGGCTTTTTCATGACATTACTAGAACTTTCTTCATTTAAATTCAAAAGGCTACTACTACTATGTACTACAAGGAGTTTGACTACTATGCTAGTGGTAGATTCATTGCAATTTGTATTCTAGCAATGTCTACTAATTTGTGTACCTATTCTCTTTGTGTGTCTCCTGTGCCTGTCTCCATAGGAGAAATAAAAGAAGGAGTGGCGGAAAGTAGTGCAATATTTAAGTTGTTGAGTATAGATTTATGTATGTTAGTTATGTGCAAACAGAGATAAAGAGCCTTCCTTTACTGCCAGGACCGAATGAGAAATCATATTATTATTTGACCAAATGACTTTCTCCAAATGTCCACTTTGTAATCGATTTCAAGCTTTGTTGCTTTTACTGCCTACTTATACTTTGTGAATAGAGACTGTGGTGCATGGATGGTAGTCGACACAGGGCTTTGGATGTGCTGTGTAAGTATTCCATATAATATATAAGCTTGAGAATTACGATTTCCAAGGATTGGTTCCTTTGCTCTTTCGTTTCTACATGGCAAATTCACACATCATTCTCCAGCCCTCTCTCACTCCCAATCCCAACTATACATCTACTACGGTACCCAAATATATCTCTCTTCTATACCTGCTTTGCCTGTAGTTGTACGAGGTTTGATGTAAAATTTATTTTCTAATCTGCCCTGGAATATGTACCTATGTATACGAACATTAAACACACAAAGATAAAGTACAAGCTATACGCAATATATTTGTACTAGCACAGTGCATGTATATCAAGTACACTCGCCTCCGTTGTTCGTAGATCTAAATGCAGAATAATGTGTATATAGGTAAAGGTAGTTAAGGTGCATAGGTACATATTTCAGACACAGCAAAGTTTCAGTTTGTTTCATCCATGAACGAATCCTCTTTTCCATTCTCATTCCCATCCATCCATCCGCATCCATTCGTTATAACAATATTAGTTGCTCTTGTACAACTTGTACACATTGTGCCGTGCTCGAGATATACACGAGACGTTCCAGCCGACACGACCAACCTACCAAGGTCTTCATTATCAATTCCAAGCATGCACAACAGATTTAGTAGATATAGTATTACTACTACTACTACACTACACAACACAAAACACACTGTTTCATCTCCAGCAGTGTAGTAGTAGCAGCTAGTATTTGTTTGTAGAGAAAGCAAAGTATAGAAGGCTCTTACAGAGCTCTGTAAATGAATGGACATATATAGCTTGGAACTCGGACAGATAATATTTTATGATTTAATTGGATTCGTAATAAATATTTTCTGCAAGACGCCACCTGGCTATTCTATGTGGTATAGCAGTACCTACAAGTACATAGAAATGTGATAGCTTGCCTTATGCCATAATGTCAGACCCTGCCCTGTTTATATTTATTCTCTATCAACAGACAAGAACTAAGTTAGTAGTTGGTAGTTTGAGTCTCGTGTTTTACTTTAGCCTTTTAGCTTGTTGCCCGTGTGTTGGCTGTGTGGCTGAATATTGTAATCATAACATAACACTCTGCACACAGCATTTCGCCATAATATTCCCTGTACTTACATGATCAAAGTCTCTGTGCCAATGTTTTATGGGATGTGCAAAGTTCCTTCCGCTTTTGTTTATTATGTGAGTTGTATGTATGTATGTATCTGTTTTAGCACACAGAAAGGAATGGAGTCTGAGTTGGTTGAGAGTTTTGGAGCAAGAGAGAATTGAGAATGATTACACAGTTAAATAAATACATTTGAAGCTTGTACACATAATATTATTCTATAATATTATAGCACGAGCAGCAACTTGTATTTCAGGATGTACATCATGTATGTGGGCATACTGTGTATTTACGGGTATGTACTGTAGTAGCTAAAGTATAATATAGGGCTAGACATCAGCACATCACAAGGAAACTACAAACTACCTGTGTGTAGACATACAGACTTGAATGGAAGTTGGTTAGCATTTGTTTGTCTTGTCAATATTTTACCTTGTGTGTATCTTCTACATACAGTCAAAGCTAAATACATTCTAATGGCTCATTGTACAGTACACAGGAGTACTGGAAAGAATGTCATAATGTTTTAGAGCACCAGCCAACTGATTTACAGTTGTGCTACGTACATTACTATACAATAATACAACGAAGGATCTATGGCTATGTATTACTATTATAATGCACGAACACTAATCGTCCACCCATAGCTTTTGTCATATTGATAATTACATAATGGTTATTTTATTATGGAGCCATGCTATCAATTTGGATTTCGCATCGCTCCACCTTACATAATGATGAGTAAGGGAGAATTATTAGTGTGTTATTGAGATTATTATTCCTCTTCATGTCGACAACGACAATGACGACGCTGTAATAATGTGGCGACTGACTGAATGGTGTTGATGCTGATGAATGATGATGGAAGAGGAATCTATAGCAGCCATAGAATCGTGTAGGTATAGGTCATAGGTAGGTAGGTACATATTCGATTACAAACACAAGTCTTGTTGAAACTTCCCTCGTTTGACATGTTGTTGTAAGTAGTAGTTTGTGTTTTTGGTTGGTTGAAATGGTTTTGTGTTACTTATATAGCATTATTGTATGAGCATAATATAAAGGTATAATAACAGAGGGGTTTCATATTCTTACTTAGTTGTAACTTACAAATATTACAAGTCAATGGCAATAACGTCGTACATAATTGTAATTGTAAATACTTAGTTAGTATCCTGGTCCTAAATGTAATTTCTGCAAATATTATATCATGTGTAGTATGTATAAATCATATAAATAGAAATTTTACGTTACATATCGTGAGTATAGACTCATTCCGAGAACTATTCTGATTCGTATTCAGACCAAGTGAGAGATTACATTTTTCTTCCACTACTACGTACCAGCTAATTACTATGAAGGGTTTTTGTGTCTCTTCTTTACCAAAGGCTGTCACTCATCACTCATGGTACCACAGCTGGGATCACGATCAATTTAGAGGAATTCCACGGTTTGCTCTCACGCATGACCCTTCAAATTTCTAAACAACCCAATTTCAGTTGAAATAAATGAACTAGATTTTGTCCATCGTTATAATTTCACCCCTTCTCCCAAATACACAAGTAGTACAGTACAATTACTAATAATATTTCTTTATATACATACCTACTACACTTTATAACAGTAGTTTAGCGTCTTTAGCGCATCTGTACGTAACGTACGTATGTTGTAGAGCTATTCGTCTCAACGAATTAAATCTCTAGCAGTATACATACCCCTCTACTTTATCCTTAGACTATACAACCTACACATTATTACGCCGTAAATACTGTTGTGAACATTATAATATAGTGTCAGGACTTAACTGTACGTGTAGAACGGATGTAACATTACATTTATAGTGATAGTGTAATTATGTTAGGTAGGTTTTAGGTAGTTGTTGTAGTGTCGTGTTCAATTACGCAACAGTTAATGCATTCTCTTTAGTATTATTATAGATGGTAATTGCTAACTGGTGTAACTCTGGAGTCATATACAGGATCAGGAGTCAGATCCATAATATTGTTAAAAACAAACCACCAAGTCGACACGGTGAAAGTAAAGCAATGCTTTGAACAAAAGTGGTGGTATGTAGGTGTAGGAGATTCCTGCTAATAAAATCTACGCTAGTAGAATACGTTGAAACATTTGTATTCTGTGTCTGTATGTATGTGGCGGTATTTGAACGGTTTTGTTCACAAAATGATGTAAGGGAGAAATATGATTGGAAATAGAAGGATTATTTTATAAAAGACAGAAGAAGTGACTCTGAAGTTGTAGGAGTCAGAGAATAAGAACAAGAATTTTAGTTTTCGGTGTTGGTTGGGGATGTATTAGGGAAAGTGTTGGGCAAAGATGGGGCCGGCTGGGGAAGATGGTGAGTGGCATGGGAGGGTGAGCGTCTGGAGAGAAAGAGGAGTTCCAGTGTCAAGCCAACTAACAATAAGCAACCAAGTCAAGTATAAGGACGGCGATAGACGGCTTGTACATGTAGTGTATTTTCTTTTTCCAAGTTATTACAAATAAACCATCAAGACTGTCAGAGTTGGCTAGGATATATGAGTCTAAGTGTCTATTCGTGTACAGATTACAGATTCACAACACTCACAAGTTTCCGATGTGAATCAGACCACAACCAACCCACCTATTTACACTCAATAGTCTATTTCAATCGGATTATTAAGTTTCACGATTGTTGTCAAATTCGCATTGTCATTCAAGTATGTTCCTTCGCTTGTGTTTTTCCGTGGCAGCCTTGACTATTCAGTTAGCAGAGAGTGGTGCTTCACTCTATATGAACTCCTAGTACATTTTACACTATCTCTCTCACGGACGTCAACCCAGAACAACAAGAAAGAGCCAGGAGCAAGACAAAGTTTCGATTACATGAGTAAGAATGAAATTCACGATGTTCTCGTGCCCGTGGCACAACTAGGTAGGTATGGCTACTGCTGTGATGCCTGGCTAAATATAGACATACCTCACTTACACTGCAACTGTTCTATGCTAGCTACATTTCATATTATTTGAGACTAGTATCATAGAAAATACTGGCGGTGTAATATACAGCAGTACACTTAACTGCATTATGTGATATAGCAAAGTGGTTCTCACTTGTAGTAGTTGAACAATGGCATGCCTTGCCATGCTACGTCAGTTTTATTTCACAAAGAGAAATGTAATCCGCACTCGAAAGCATTATTAGGAGTAGTGGGAATCATTTGAATTCACTTTTAAGTATTTTTGAGCAATTTGCAACTCGTCATTTCAACTAAAGTTCAATTGCTTGCTATACAGCTACATGCATAAGCACACAAGTAAATATACATAGAGTACCTATAATACTAAAGGGAAATAACCAATGAGTTCGGGGAAATATGAAAATTCTATGAGTTCTGCAGAATACGACTTAACGTTTTATATGTCTACTTAATACACATGCACTTCAGAACAGCTAATCAAGTTAGTCAGAACATAATGCATATCATGTATAGGCACACATACTCATACACACTCGAGAATTTTGCATTTAGGAAATTGAGTAGCTAGTGAAGTTCAATGGGAATGCATGCCGTCCCTACTTTCTGTAGGTATAGCCCTTTTACTTAGTGCTAACACACATGATGTTCGAAATGCAAGATCCGGAAAGGAATATATTTAGTTGTGTGTTTTCTGGTACTTTATTAGAAGCACTGCTGGTGAAAGTTACTGAACCCACCCATAATCGCCATCCATCCATCCATCCAATATCATGCACAGAGTATGCAAACGAGTTTTCTTTCAAAGCCAACTAATAACACAGAGTCAGGATAATTTTCCTTGACTTAGAAACTCTAGCAGGTTTCTTTAAAATCCTACTGTGTTTAAAGTTGGGATGGATATACATAGAGCAAAGAATCTCTTGGTAATTGCATTCATTCTCGGACGACTCTAGTACTATATACTCAGCATGAATTTTTTTTATTGATGCAGCATAATCCGTCTAAGAGTTAAGGGATGGGAAATGGCAATTAGTGATAAAAGCGTATAATTTGGTTTCGTGCGTTGAATTGAAAGATGGAAAGTTTAGATGTTGTTATGTGAGAGAGAAGTGTGTAGTGATGCTAATGAAGCTGCACACTCAATCAAATGCTAACTTCTCCACAATGTACAAGTACTACATAGGTACATTACATACATGCATGATACATGTATAGACATAGCAATAGATGAGTTAAAACTGGGCTGGAGTACATGAGTGTGTTTACAGCGTTGTGTGTGTGTGGTGGAGATGGTGAGGCATGGTGGTGGTTGGTGGTAGATGAATTTACATTTCCCATTCCCATCCCATGCGCCCCAGATAATTTTGCATTTTTTTATGGCAACCTTCCCATCCCACTTCTGACAAGTTGCAAATGCTCGTATTCAACTTTTCTATGAGCTTCATCATCACACATGATGAAATGTATCTATTTGACTCACAAAAGGAAAAGTTTTCAGACTGGGCAAAAGCATACAAACAACTATAAAGCAACTTAGGAGGAGAAAGGACCCCACTACTTTACTTTTCAATATACTTCTATCATACTATTACACTTTGTCCGTTCACTACCACTTTTACTCCCATTTTCCACATGTACTTCCACACTACTCGCACTATCGGTGTGTGTAACCTTTGTACAGTCCTACATTGCTATTTATGTTTTATGCTCCTCCATCCTCGTTTCAAGCTACTTCACTACACGTCTGTCCTACAATATTACACAACACCATTCAATCTACCTAAACTTTAACTTATTCTCGTTAGTCTCCTTTTCCACAAATTCTTCTACACTACAGTGCTATTCACAATAGTGTTTTCTCCGTGTAGACATTACTGTTTTATTTTGCATGGCATATTGTATAGACAGTTGTATGATATATGTAAGTATTATGTACAGTAGTAGCAATATATGTATGCCGATATGATACACAAGCTATACACTTGTATCTTTCTGGCATCATACTCTCCAAGTAATGTGAATAGAATATTATTATTTAATTTAGATACAAGTGTGTTTAGAATAGAGTAGTACAACAGAGTCGTGTATAGAGCTACATAGTATCAATATCATGTTGTATTTCAGTAGAATATTCTTTATCGTAGTAGTATGTCGTAGTACTTTCATGTAGAATAGTGTTATATTAGTAGGGAGACCAATAATTTATTCTCTTTTGCTTTTCTCGCATCGTCTCCAGTAAATAACATGCATTTTAAAAGCACGCCTGATTACCTAATATGATAGCCATGTCGGATTGCACACACCTACAAATTGTCAGTGTTTAATGATTTGTAGCTCTCTAGTATACAGTCGCTATATTGTATCTCGATCTACCATCCGTTTTTCCTGTACAGGTATTTATTTATTATTAGCTAGCACTCGTCGTGTATCGTGTGTATGTAGTTACATAAAATTGCCGGACAGAGTCTGTTTCGCTACTAACGTAAATGTAAATATGATATACGTTTCTACTACAAACAGTCGTGTTTGAAGTATTGAAAGTGAATTGGTGTCTATCTCTGGCTGGATGTTGTATGTGGCAGTAATTTAATGATGTAGCAATGTGTACTGTGTGTTGTGGTGTGGGTAGAATGTTTTAGTTTCGTAGTAGTCATTACTCCAAAGCAGACTTTTTGGTGAGATATCAAGAACACATGTCAGATATGCTAGGGTTGAACAAATGCGAATGACGTAGCCACCGTAGCAAATCTGTACTCACAAATTTACATGCAAAGATGCTTTGTAGAATAGCAGTACATAATAGCTAGTAAGTATAGTATGAAAACATGGATGATTTTGATTAGCGTAGTATTTCTCGTGCACAAACACAGACACAAGGAGACTGATAATGTATTGGAGGCGTAGCTGTATCTGTATCTGTGTGTAGTGTGTTTCTGATAAATAGATAGACAGTAGTATAAGAAGTATTTAGTCGTGTAGAAGCTACAGACTGGAGTCAAGCAGGCAGGTGGGTTGTACTTGTACCATAGATAGATATTATATGATGCAGCAGTAGCCGTTATTTTAATCTGTCATGTAATTTATCTAAAAGAGCGACATGTTATATAGAGACAATAGATCCTTACTTAAAAGTAGTACGTATTTACATTAGCTAGATATTTAGATACAGATTTCCTGTGTATAGATGTATGTATATAATATTTGTAGATATATTATATTAGTAAAAGTATGCGGAATGCGTCAGCTGGTGGTGGAAGTCGTCTATCGACCATCTACTGTATACTCACTACTAAAGACTTGATGAGAACACTTGTATGTACAGTGGGCAATAAACAGTCACATTTTTAATGATAAGTGTCGTTCGTTGGCTTACGGAATCATAATAATAATTGGTGTAAGTATAATAGAAGGAAGAACGAAAGGGAATGTATAGAAATAGAATAGTAAGAATAATAATTTGAATAGTATTAATAATAGTGGAGGTGGAAAAGAGTGCAATGGAAATCATTACATACGCAGTAGATGTAGTAGTGACACTTCCATAGCTGTGATGGAACTAGGAGGATGTGGATATTTTCGTATGTTGTGTATGTAAATGTTGAGACTGAAAGGGTGTTTGGGCGAGAAAGAGAGACAGGGTGTAATGGAAGTATAACAATAATAATGGATTTGTTATTGGAGTGGTTGAATAGGAAAGTAGGTTGAAGAAGTACAGAGATATTATAATATTTTCTGTTTGGAGAGAAGTATGTTGGAGTTGTAGTATTTTTGCTATGGTGTGTGTCTGGGTGTCATTGACCGGCTGAGAGTAAAGGAGGTGCAACGATGCACTTGTCCACATTACAAAATCGAATTGGTCATTTATGTGTATATAGAAATACTTTTTAAAACAAAGTCTCTTCATAGTAGAGATGAGAGGATTCGTTGTACTCGATTGGATGTAATGTATATATAATATAACTGACTTAGCAATGAAGTCAACAATAACAATACGTACGCAAACTTGGGGGTTAATACAATAACATTATTCTGATTCACAGTTTCAACACAGATCTAACTAGACATAATTACATAACATTATAATATAGTAAATACAGCAATATAACTCGCTCTATCTGTTTCTGTTATGTTGGTATGTTGTAGTATCTGTTGTTGTTTGGTTGTCGTAGTCGTAGTAGTAGTAGTAGTAATAGTAGTAGTAGTAGTACATTCTTATTCTCCATAATAACAATGTAATATTTATTGTGACTAAGGGGGAGTATTGCGTTGATGACTTCTCTCTACTTGGCTCAGGCTATTGAATTGCATAGTTTCTTTATGTAGGGTCATGACATCCAAACCTCTGATTTAGTATAGAATGATGGTCGTGTCAATTTAACGAGATGGAAATCGGCGTCAACCAAAGATGTACATGACGAATAACGATGAGCAGCGAATCACTGCAATACACATTTGCTCTCGATTTGGGTCTTGATTTCACTCACATGAGTTTCCAGCGTGTTCTTTAACTCTGTTCACACATCAACCACACCAAACAAACATTTAGACTTTTGTGACATTCAACTCTACTACGCCAATATTTGAACAAATGCAACAAATTCTCTTTTCAGCACACCTTCCAAAGCTAACACTAATAATAATTCAAACACAACTCAAATACATAACACACACACAGACATGTGTATATAAATATATACACGCAAATAACTAAGCCACTATTACATCATCCCATGAATCCATTGTTTAACTAGCTATGCTGAACTTATATTTGAGTGAGCATTCATTCAAACATACACTATTCTACTAGTAGTGCTGCAGAACAAAATCCTCCGTGTCTTAGTGGCACTACTTGTGATATACTACATTATACCTACATACTGTAGTTGTATTAGAGTGTTTGTGCAAGCAACATAATATTTATACTTATGAAATGTGAAAGAGAGAGACAGCGACTGAGTTTGATAGAAACAAGAAGCGGACAATCTGTAAACGAAAAGTGTACTCACTCGTAAAGTCGTCTTCATCTTCGGCTTCTGCTTCACGGGCTAGTTCTTCAGGTGTTTTCTTCTTCCGCATCAATGGATTATCCGGCACATCCGGTTGCTGCTCTGTAACTTCCTCCTTTTTCTTGATATTGTACTAAAGTCAATAAAAGTAAGTAATCCGTTAATACTCATATTAATGTTGCTAACTTTCCAACCCACCAACCAACTACCACGAAGTACACAAAATACCTAAATATAAGTACACTTAATACACATCTTTTGGTGGTGCGGGTTTTTTCTGCCCGTGTCATATTTGATATGGTTGTCGTTTTGAAGTGAACATGGTAAGGTAAGTGTGTTTGGTTGTATTTGTAGGTTGTGTGTTGTGAAATGTATAAGACAGGGAGGATGAACATCATTTGTAATAAAAGGAAATGTCTTTGCTTGCCCCTACAATACATCCGAAGTATATGGAGCCAAGACTGTATCTGATATTAGATTTTAGCCTTGAGGACTTTGGAGTTGATAGCTTCCGCAATATGTAGGACAAGTAAATCCATACTTACACAGACAGGTATCTACACACAGACACCACGTAAATCTTCTGTAGGAGGCTTTCTTTCTAAGTCCGTGTGTATCTACAGGGCTGTATGATGAAAAAGGTTAGTGAAAGGACAGCCATAAAATTATTTCTCACCAAAGTAACTTTTGACATTCTGTTCGTGTTCGGGTGGTCTATATTGCAGTTATTAACTTTAGATAGAGCACTAATACGGCGGAGAGCAGAGAAGGAATTTCCTTGCGAGAAAAGTTGAAAGCTGACCTGTAACCTTTTCTGGCAATGAAGAAATATAAATGAGACATAATTGGAAAGCTCTTAGTGTCGTCTCGTCGTCATTCAATAAAAACGAATGGAAAATGGGTTGAAATTCGACCACTATACTACATATAGTGTAATATGCCCGTGGAGCATTCAACTACTGCAGAGCATATCAGCTAGACGGGAAAAGAGGAGGACAAGACCAAGACGGGAGATTAAATAAGAGCGATATGGTGAGACAGAGCAGATTCATTCGCAGACGCTATGCACAATAGTGCCTACACTACAATTACAGTAACAACGTGTTCTTTTACTTGTCTCTTGACGGGGATGATGGAAAAATGTAATTTCAGCTCCGTTCGTCTCAAACTTCTATTTCTCTCTATGGCCGGACGACTGGTCTGGCTGGTGAAAGCTGACGTCAGTCTTTGCACTCTTGCTAATCGAATAGTACAGCAGAAAAAGGAGAAATCATAGCAATAGCACTAATTGAATAGATCTGTTAGGCATCTCACTCACATTAATGGAAGCCTGTAAATGGAGTTGTTGTCAGAGCAGCTGTGCAACCAGCATCGAGCAACGAGATGAAGACAGACAGGAATTATGACACTCATATTTTGTACTTACTTCCAGGAACTGCCCATCAAAACTCGTCAAGACACTTACTCCTTCATTTACTACGACATGAATAGCAAAAGATCACAAGACACAAAATATCAAACAGAAATCCTCAACCAGAGTGCACGTCACTTGGCTTAGTTGCAAACGGAAAGCTCAATCCTCTCCACTGTCGGCTTTATAATGCACGTCAACAATTAACGCAACACGAAATGTATACTACTCACTCTAATGCTCTCCTCACTGCGTATCAACCCGCCTTTATAACACAAACTCCCTTAAACAAACTCTTCTTTTCTCAGAAAACAATCCAAAAAACCTTCTAGTCCTTTCGTTCAAAGCATTACACAAATTAAAGTGCTTTACTAAATTTTAATTAGGTTCTTCACACTACAGTAGATCATAGTTGCGTGCAGCACACTACTTCAAAATCTAGAATATTTTTTAGACTGCAGAATTTATCATCTAACATGCATATGCATTATTTACGTATGTACATGTATATATAATATTTATTCGTATTTATGCAAACACTTTCCCTCAGAAAAAGATTAGTTCTCACGATGGGCATCAGACAAAAACACCAGAAGCCATTGTTCAAATTATTGCTTACGTAACAGTTAAGCATATCATGTTGAGTAAAATTTCATCGTCAAGGGATTACATGCTACTCACATTTTAAATTATGTAATACGTATCAGTAAAATCGACAACAACATGCAACTTTGTTATGCAACAATAATTACTTGCCATTGATACTCTTTCAATTTCCTATGTTAAAGTTCCTTTGAGCTGATATAATAGGGGTAATAGGATAAAGAATATCTGCGATATTCTCAGAATCAGTAACTGGTTAGTTCATAAAGAGTTTTAAGGAGAAATTCTTAAATCTATATTACAATGAAAACCCTATTACAAAATTGACGTAGAAAAGTTAAATGACACATTGTGAGGTCAATATATAGGCAAGTATTATATGGGAGTTTTGAAGTTTCGACTTCAATTTTCTTTTCAATTAGAAGGCCGATTGTGAGTTTTTACTCACAAAATGTTTGGGAGTGCTTTATGCTATTGTGACATAAACAGTCTTTAATAGTGGAACCCTGAAGATCAAGATGTTTAAATAAATCCCTAAAAGCGGATTGTAATATTAGAATATTAATTCGGGAGCAGACTCTGTGAGACATTTTGGATAATGACTGGATGTCGTGGAAGTTTTGAGATTTGGATATTATGGTGGAAAGATCTAGGAGAGACTTGGTAGCATTGAAAACATGTCAAGCCATGGTTTATTTAATCTGTCATGTACACGAAATGACATGCAATTAAAGCAAATAAATTCATCAGTTCAGGATGAAATGATTCCTCTTTGAAGCTGAGTTTGGCGAATATGTTAACAATTGAGCAGGGTTGATAAACACCTTATAGTCGAGTGACACTAGAAGCCAAGACGCGAAATATCAAAAACTAAGGTTGCACTTGTGATGTAAAACCAGCATTAATCCCCACACACGTACTCACTTGAATTACACCATGGATCACGGAATTTCCCAGATCAAAGGAATCTTTCTTGAAGATTTGTTCTCTCTTGCAACATCCCGCAGAGTCTTGCGATGAAAACTTTAACAACACGAAGTGTACACGTTATGTAGGTAATATAGAAATCCATTATTTTATCATGGCTATGATATAACTGAGTGAGATCCCCTATTGCGACAAGGCTACAAAGTTTCGGGAAATCCCCACCCCTTAAAACGCATTTACAGTTTTTGTGACTGTTCCGACATTTCCAATGCAACATCCAAAAAATAGAAATTTTATACGAAAGTTCATCCAAAATGTAAAAGTTTTGTGACACTAAACGTAGAAATTGTTTTGCTGAGAGTTCATCGCATTTCCCTTGGCTACTTATTATACGGACATCACTCCGCACTTTGCCTACTACATGCCTTCCCAACTTGCCCACACACCACACGCTGTCTACTACATTGCGCTGTCAGCCAGGACATGAAGACATGATGTGCTAAAAGGATAACTCTGATACACAAGTCTATAGCCAAATGTATTTATTTATTTTTTCTATGTATGTACATTCGATGTGTATTTAAGTAGGCGGTGAAAATTGTATTCTCATGTCCATGCAGCCTGAGATTCGGAGTAAACACAGATTCGCTTCTAATCCGAAAGTCATTCGCATCATGACTTTGGCTTTGGCTACGAAATAATGGAGTACGTAGAATAGAATATGTTCCTAAATAAAAGCAAACGTCTATACAAAGCTGCTAGGCAGCTACAATACTCCGAACGGACTTTTTTAGCGGGTTTCGGCTTTACTACTCACTAACTTTGCCAGTTTGACAGATCAGATGTCAGGAAGACAAGAAACAAGTTCTCGAAAGAGTTTCCTCCACCAAAAAATGGGAAGTTTGTTGTGTGGAGTCATGGAGAAGGGGATTGAGGTCGAAATTGCTAAAGTCGACTGGCTATGTGAAAGTGGAGGGGAGAGTGTATTGGAAACTATTAGCCAAGTTAGTTTCCACATGAGATTGAAAGAAAGAGAGACGACAACTGAGTTGGTGCGTCTGGAAAGTGTGCATTGAGCAAAAACGGGGAAGAGCGTACCTTGTCTCGTATTTCTTGTCTCATCTTTTCTCGCTCTTCCTCCATCTTCCTATGCTTTTCTTTTCTTCGCTCCTCTGCTTCTCGAATGGCTTCCAATCGCTCGCGCTCGGCCTCCTCTTCTTTCTCCTTGTCTGTCCCACTGTCATCGTCTCCACCGAGTCCTCCTGAAACCCATTAGCCAAACATGCAAATTATTTATTTTACACTCACAAAACACTCCTCCAAATACCAATTCCACACAAAAACTCGATACAATCATTAAAACACGTCGACAGCCCAAACCTCTCCAATTATAACTTAGTCTCCTTTTATTACTCACACTACAACTCTAATAAACCACTCTCATTACTCAATAGTCTCAACCAACATCTTTTCCAGCTCCACAAACGCCTCTTCTCCACTTCTCCAGTGCCGAGTGTCTGTCTCTAGACAGGTCGGATGCTGAGTGTCTGACCTGAGCACCAGCTAGAGACATGCAAATTCTGAATACTCTAATTTCGTGTCAAGATAACAATATTAACGATCTTCCTTCCCATTCTGTCAGCACACAAACTACATCCATGCTCCTCATTTAAATCTTCTGCTACGGAAATATTCAACCAACACCTCCAACCAACACACCCAGACTCATCTCATACATTTCCCGAATAACATGAACATAATAATCATCCTAACTAATAGCAAAGTTCTGGAAAACGGTAAAACTGTTGGAATATTTTATACATTAATAAATCTATGCTATAGAAATCTACATCTACAATTTAAATGCCTGTATTATGAAACACATAAAGACTGCGAGAAGATTTATTTCATCTTTTGTCTAATACTTACGACTTGTTGTCTTATATCCCATTAACTACCTAAGTATATTATGTCTATTCATAATTCATATTTGTGTGTTCAATCAGCTTATACAAGTTTATGTTTATTTGCATTATTTGTTTCTCAATCATGTTTTCATAGTATTGCAGAAAATACACGTCTCAATAGTTTTTTTAGTGTTTCTTGGAAGTGTTCTTTTAAATTACTCGTAGGTATTAGCCACGTCATTTTGAGAAACAACTTTGCAAGCTCAATCTTTATTAGTTTCATAGGGCTTCAGAAAGTAATTCAATTCATCAGCGTCAAACAAATCATTGAACTGAGAAGTATTTTGCTAGAGTAAATCGTTGAAAACATTTTTCGCTCTAAGTTTCCAAGTGGCATATTAGTGTGAGCTCTCTCTCTCTCTCTACCTTTCATTTTTCTTATTTAAATGTTTTTGCCAAAGTTTTCGAAATGCGATTTGTGTGCAAACAGAGCCTCTAGTCTAGATAATGGTTAGTTGGCGTGTGAAAACTTGCGAAGTTGTAAAATGAGTGTAGTATTTTTGGCAAGGTAGAAATATGATATCTCTCCGTTCACCCCAAGAGTGATAGTCACCTTGTAATTTATTTTCTCATTAAGAACTGTGGATCGGGGCAATTTAGTTTTACTTCATGCGGAACAAATTGATTTCGAATTTCGTTATCTGTAGTTACAATTTCTCAATCTGGAAAACGAAAGCCTGGGGTTGTTTGCACGTTTGCAGAGGAAGAAGTGGTACAGGGAACATAATTGCAAATACAGACTATTAATAGAGAGGCAAAGAAGATTGTCTTGAAATTCAGTTAACAGCTACATCTCCCAGTCTAAGCTCATTAGACAGGAAATTAAATTTTGATTAATCTTATGGTTCTCGTTGTCCCCGTTTCACAGTATAGGAGGGAAATCCTGCAAATATCCTTCCACCCGGATACATTGCATGGCGAGATACCTAACTGTTTCAATCCTTATTTCCAGCCAAGAAGTAAAGGCAAATACTCTCGTATAAAAATATGCAAACACATGCCAGAGAAAGTTCACAATGTATTTTACTAATGCTGCAGCGTTAAAACTTTATACCTACCTACTAGGTACCTACTATATTATAGCTCCTAGCTACCAAACACACTAAACTATCCGTAGTGACACTAACACCTACATGTATGCAGTATATACGTACGAGAGCAAATGTGATAATCAATTATGAACAAACAGGACGACAGAAAACAACTCTTGTCAGTCGCAGTAAGTAAATACAACGCAGAAGGCACACCATTTAATTTTTCGCTTTAATCACAGGTTCTGTTTACGTTGTAGCAGCGTTAAGTAGGTTTTCTGTATTCATGTTTGGCACACACGTCAACTAAGATAAAAGCGATTTGCAATTATTTACATTGAAAGATTATAATGCACATTATGCTATCATCAGACTCCTTTTCATTACATGCTATCGTTTTTTCTTTTTTTTTCTTGCCTAGTTTTTAGGTAGGTAGGCTTACATATTGAAGCAGTTGTTACTTGGCTCGTGATAATTACTCCATCACCAAACTAACGACTACCTAGAAACGAATATCAACACTAATGGAGTATTACATTGCTGACTAAGTGGCTATATATACCGCACAGTTGACAGAAATAAGCCTCAATCCGGGTACTTTGTTGGCTAACTTACAATCAATTCAACATCAAACAGATAAGACTAACTCCGATCCAAGTTTGTAGTACCCGAATCGGATAAAAATTGTGCAATTCTTCAAACTTATTACGTATTTTGACATGGACCGAGAACCACAGTCAGGAACTTTGGCAGCTGTCAGGGTATGTAGACTGTGTGGCGGGAACCGTCTTGTCACTGTATCAATACTTATGTTAGTATCCAATAACGGCAAACGGGTAACAATTTATAAACATCGCTTACTTGAAAACCAAGTAAAAAATCAAATTATGGTGTATCATATTCGTGTGTCCATAGGCCCAGGATTTCGTTTCGGGGTTTCGTATCCCGATTTTTGCCAAACTTCCTTACGGTTGAGTTGTTACTCGCTTTGGATATAATGGTCAATGGCCAGGCCAAATATGTGTTCAGTAATAATAATGTGGTTGCTTTGACAAGCAGCTTAACTGTAAAAAAGGTGTGCATTGGAGAGATACCATACAACAAAGGATTTATAAATGAAAATATTAAATACATTGTTAAAAAATAATCTTTGCGTTGCACCATCGTATGAATTGTAAATAATGGGTGATAATCTCTTATTAGGTACATTGGGCAAAACAAAACAATAATAAAATTGTCATTAGTTTTTTTCAATTTCATGTCTCAACGACCGAATTAAACCCTTTGAGCAGTAAACCTAATGCTTTGAAGAAAAAAATATTTCATTAGCAAAAGTATATTTGAATTATAAATTTTTATCAATCACATTTAAGCCAACAGAGTGTTAATGTTAATCCAACGTAAATAAGGTATGGACATTTTCAGAACTAGTAGCATCAGCCTGTAGGATGCTTTTCTCTGTATAAGTTGAAGGAACTTTCACCCAATTTTTTGGTTTTTTGTAAACTGTGAGATTGTTTTATCAAGTGAAATTATTGGATGAAGTGTCATCCAACTTTTACAGAGAAAATCATCCTGCTGGCTGAAGCTATTTTGGAAAATGAGCCTATATTCATAAGTTCATACCTTATGGAGAACTGGGTTTATTTACGTTGTGTTAATCCATTTACAGCAAACTAAATAACCATAACAGAAATTTCTTGCAAACTTTCTTTGTGGTTTTGAGTTTGGAAGTAAAGTTTATGAGGTACCATGTATTTGCTCTTGATATTTAGGTATTTAGGATGATTCCTCACTATAAGAGGATCGCAAAGCTGGCAACAATATAGTGGTCGAGAATGTGTTACAATATGAAGCTAACAATGCATTGCCGACATGACGAGAGAGAATCGTTGCGTATGAATAAGCCATATTATAATATTATTATGATGATACCTGTTCAATGATACACACAAAGAGGAATAATAACACGCAATGCTTTCACTGCGATGCTCACTTCAAAGAAAACTTGTGTTCTGTTTTGGCCTTGTCATGCTTCTCCATTGTATTTGGTTCTACTTTGCTGTGCAATATTACATAATCTGATGAAACTTTTAAAAGCGGAACCACATAAGTCTAGTCTCTTTTATTGTGAATTCATGAATGGGTGGAGGTGGTACGAAAGAGAAGTCGGGCGCGTTAGATTACTCACACAAGAAAATATCTATTTCATGCCAAATACAAATAGGTATACTTTCCAGCTATGTCCTACCTTTGTGTAATACTCTTACACTTACCCAACTTATATAAAACATTGAAATAATGCCCTCTCTATCTCCCTCACTCTCTCTCACACACACACTCTCTCTCTTTGAAGGATTAAATCGTGAAAAGGTAGGATTTCACGTTATTGTGTTCATGGGAAAGGTATCTTCCAATACAATGCAATGCAATATTTATTATACTTACAGCTAGAGATATGTGTGCATCTAGTAGCCTCACTATAATATACTATCTGCACATTTTGAACGGAAATCGTCATTGCAAATAGTGGTTGGGTGACATTGCATTCTGGAGATAAGAACAGCATGATTTAATAATTTGAGTGCTATTGTATACATGACTACAGCACAACTTGAGTTGTAAAAAGGGAACAAATGACGCAAACAAAATGAACATTTTTGTAATCACTATATTATATAGTATCAAATTACAATCTAATGGGGCTGTGGGTAAAATTCAATTTTATTGATTCATTTTATTACGTAAGCCAATTAGGTTTTATAATTCTTTGGAAAATAATTGAGTAATTATTGTGGAAATTAATGTTGTTGAAAAATTTGAGATCGTGGTTCTTAAAATATTTTGCAATAAATATCACATGACGTTTTAAAATGCTTCTGTTATTTATTTAATATAATATCACAGGACATGTGTCACACCACTACAATTTATCGTAGCATAGCAAGGCAAGAAAAAATTAATTGTACTATAACGTTTCTTCTAGAAAATAGAGACGCTAAAATATGTCAGAGTGATAAGCGCTTATCATTTGTGCAATATACGATGAAGTTACAGAATCTATATATATATATACACTTTTTCTTATTAAAGATATTATGTATGTATAAAATATGTATCTGTGTACAAAAAGTGTACGTGTGTCCGGTATTTAAAGACCTATTCAGACATGTTCAAGATTTTCATTAGCTCATGCCTGTTCGTGCCCGAAAACTATAAAGTGTAATTGTAACTGAAGTGTTGAACAGGAGCTAGTTTGATGATTACATTGGCCAGAGTTCGTGAGGTCTGCCATCGACCGAGCAGAACTAACGTCATTATCATAAAAATATATTAGGCTATCATCATGATTATTGCTATTCTAAATTCTATTCTGTAACCCACTACACACTATTTGACCAGCCTTTGTATAATTCAATTCCGTCAAATCAACATAAAATGCAGAAAACATGTCTTATTTCTTCTTGAGGTTATTGCACCATTTCAATAACGCTATTTCCCCTCGACTTATGTAACGACGATTTATGTAACCTTTTAGTGTAAAAGGGAATTACATTTGGATCTCAAAACAAACTTTGGACAAATAAGTTGCAAACATTCTGATAAAGAATACCTGAGGCATTTTGCACATTTCGCCCCATTTAGCTATTCATTATCTGTCTCGATATTCATGACATTTTACAAAGAGAAGGTCTAGTCAAGTAAGCACTTTATAATTTACAACTTCTCGATTATTACTGAGTCTCGCTATTATTTAATCATTTCGTATTCACAAACCGTGGAATTGAAAGCATGACCTGCACACTAACTGTTTGTTTAAGTGATGTATTGAGGGAGTTCTGCAGATGGTTTAAAAGCAAACTTAGGCAAATTTATTGTAACATCACATTCCCAATTGGCTGCGACTGTGACGCCCGTTTACTAAAACGAGCACCACGATAATGTTCCAATGGCAAACTCTACTCACAAATGTCTTACTTTCCTTACAAACATATGAAGACCTGCCTTTTGTAAATACACAAATGGATTCATCAAACACACAAAATAATGTCACTGACGACTCATTGATTAATAGCAATTTTATTATTTATTCAATAATTGACACAATTTTCGTGTCATTACTTTTGCGTAGTTTACGGCAATTAGTGACCCTATTAAGTCATAAATATTTGATAATTCTCCATGTATCTTTCGGTAAACACTTTTTATACACGAAGATAATTTTCCATGTGTAGTGTGAATGTATACATTCAGCAATTCTATGTCAATCATTCACGGAATGCAATACAACACTTTGTGGTGTTTTTGAAATATAGACTTTTCATACGAATTACTTCTTCTATACTTACCCTACAGCTAAAAAATCCGAATATTTGCATGCATGCATTCTACTTTGCACATAACATTTTAGATGAAGTGTTTGCATACCTTCTTTCACCACCTTTTTCTATTTACATTGAACGAGCCCAAGAATCTCGAAGGTATTTATTTTTCCTTGGTCAAATTAATATCTACATTCACTAAATTAATTAACGAAATTAATTCCAACATTTCACTCGAGACGCGTACGTTAAGTCCCGTATTGTTCGATAAACTGATTTTTTACACTGTCAACAGCAACATCATCAATTAGACTTTGTAATTTAAGTCTTCCTAAGGATCACGTAAAGCTGGAAGACTAATCAATACTTCTGTGATATATACTAGTGTTACACTAGCTAAAATTGACTAACAAAAAACAGAATTAGACGGTTGCCTGAGCAAATTGGCTTTACGGCTTTTCATTCAATGTACGACTATTATACCACTAATAATATAAGTTTGTTAAGAAAACTTTTGAAAAGAGATGGCTGACTACCATAAAATTATAAGATGTTCGTTCCTACACTAAGCTAATTTAAGGCAGCTGTAAAAATGTTAGGAATTTTTAATCAATTGAGACGTAGCTAACCTCATTTTTTCAAAGCATTGCAGGAATAAAATATATTGTTCGCAGAGCAGTTTCACATTCATCTATATTTTCCTATATCAACTAAATGAATATTTCTGAAGCATATTAATAGTGTTATGCAAAGTTATGCAGTGATTAAAAGAAAGACATTATTTCGTAGTTATTTGCAAACTTAATTGTCTAAAATACGGATAAATTGACGAAAACGTACAATATCTTGTTTTTGTTGTATTTCAAGGTAATTTTCATGAGGCTATAATTAATGTAATTTTAGCATAACACTTTTGCTTGTGTGCAGTATTGAATTAGCGGTTGAATAATGAAAAAGGTTTCCTTTGCCACACAAAGATTAGTTAGACTTAATTTGATTGAAAAAATTGGCATGATGAAATTTAAATCAATCTTTACAGGAAAGTAATTAATATATTAGAGGAAAAAGTGGGAACGCGGCCATTTTCAGCAATTAGGTAGACATTGTAATAAGTGCCTTGACATACTACCGTGTTATTATTGTTTTAGCAGAACTACCTGAACTAAGTAAGTATTTATCATGCCTCCGCTAAAAGTAGAATGGATTTCTATAGGTAGCTTAGTGTAGCTCTTCACCGTAACTGAATATTCAGTTTTCCTATTCAGAGAAACAAAATTGTGGAGGGAATACCTAAAGAGAAAATTCTACAGCGTTCCCTCCACTATATTGGCTATATATTTTCTACAGAGTGCGAGTTGATGGAAACTCTTTCATGTCAACACAGTGAGATACGAGCATTTTCTTTTTGTCAGTTTTTCGGTTGGTCGCCCAAAATCATCGTAAACTTATCGTAGCACGATCACGCAAGGAAAAGCTTGACCTTTTGCTTTACTTAGACGGCTTGAAACTTGTTTTTCCTTTTCAGATTTCACGAATTTCCTGCGAGTTGAACCCTTTCGACTTTATTCTACTAAAGAAAGTTAGTGTGTCAATGCTAAAAGTTCAATTCAGCAGCAAAGTAGTTGTATAAAATGACATAACTGTAGTCAACACAGTCTACTCGCTATTCACTCAAAATACAGTAGTATGTCTTGTAAGTCGAATCCACTAATGACATTGTATAGAACTCACGCAGGCGAGAGCACAACTATCACTATTTTAAGTAGCAATCAAAGTACTATAAATACTACCTTTACCGTCACTCTAAAATCTAGCACCTACTAAAACAACTCGCAAACTATATCTGTGTGCAAAGTGTGCATATATACTGAAAATTACAGGCCAACCGTTATAATATTAATGCTCTCAATATTATAATGCCAGGTACTTCATGGTTCTTGTTTGAATGTGTAACCATACATTATAATATTGAAGCAAGTTAGTTCTTTTTCTCAGAATATAATAATATATACTCACATCATAATGCATGAAATGTCTCTTTGAAGAATCTTGCAAGAATAACTAAAATGCTTGCAAATTGCATGTTAAAATTTGTCTCACGCATAGATAAACAAATTGAGTGGAGGTAGGTACTTACTTAGACTTTCTCAACTTCAATTGAAATGTGATTTTATGAGCGTTGCAGAATACATGATTTAAATATTCATATTTGGGTATGTATGAGATCCCACATCTTATACATGCATATATTAAGTAAGACCACAACAATTTCTTTGAAGATCATTATGGGTTTAGATGTTTGTAATTATATTATTATTTTCCAGATTTCTCTTCCATGGAGTAATTCTGTATTAGGCTAAAGTAGTCTCTAATCAACTCGTTTTGTGTCAATATTAGAATGTGAGCGTGTGAGGAAAGCCGACGGTATAAAGAAAGTAGAACATCACAGCAAGTCTACAATACTACAAAGACTTTTCTTGCTTTCAGATTCTACTGCAGTTCCTATTATATTCCGTTACTAGCTGTGACTGTGACTCATCCCGGAGTGCGGAGTTTACAGTGCGCTGGTGTTTCAAACCGCCCCATGGTGTAGTCGGGGATTGGGGATAAGGTCGGGGACTGCGACACTCACAGCTTAGACTCACTGTTTCTTCGGAGAATGGAGAAAAGTCGACGTAATCTCTCCTATATGATTTCTGTACAGTTGTTGAAAACCACTTCTACATATATTCCAGTAGGTATAGCATTTGCATGGGAGATTTCATTTCAAACTCCAGTAGATGAAGTCCTTGACAAATTGTACTCCTTCCGTTTTATTAAAAGACTTCAAGGAGAACACACACTAAATTAAGGAGTCGTGATAACATTTACTGGAGTCAAAAGAGTTTGAAAAGGAATAATACATACTACGCTCCAAAAGAGAAAATATAAAAACTTTTCTAACTATACTCTAATGTTAGTAATGACGCTTTCAATTGAGAAAACTACTTAATAATCTGCTTGATAAAAACCACAACATGGAATTAGAAAAGTGTATAGTATTAAATAGAATGTAAAGTTGAGACAATTCTATATCATTATTAGTCACCGCACATTACCATTGTGTGAAATTCCTGTCTATTTCACAAATTGCAGTCTGGTTAGCCAAGTCTGTTTTAAACATATCTATTTGAAAATATCAGTAAATATTGTGCAAAGATGGTGCTACAATAGTAGACATTATAAATCTAATTCTTATAATATTATAGCGCCCTCACGTACAAAACCATACACGCCTTTCGTTTCATGTGGAAAATAGCACTTGGCAATGTGGGCACACACTCACTCGTTGATAAACTTCGAATAGAAGTTGTAAAATGCTATTACTATGCTGTAAGCCTGCCTGGCACTATTGTGTGGTATTATGTAAATATTTTTTAATAAGAAATGTCGGGCAATGGAAGTGAGATGTGAGAGGAACTAAAGTTACTCTAAATAAAATTAAGCGAAATTTATCCCGAGCATGACAGAGTAATGTATGTATAGACTCATAAAGCAAATGACTGAGAATGAAAGTGTATACTTTAAAAACAAGTGAGACAAAGACTTGCAGTCGTGCTTGAAAGCACCGCAATCTGACATATGTACATTGTTAGTTCTGGTTGAACTACCCAAGTTTCTCTACCATGTACTATGGCTTCAGGGTTGCTATTCACAATATTTGTTTTCACTCTTGGCATAGTCTAAAATCTATGATCTTCCGTTTCGGAGCAAATACAGGGTGTTCATTATTACACTATACCTCACATGCTAATTCTCTCTAGGTTTTACAAACAATAATTAAATTAGTCTCGAAATATAAATATAAATCTATGACTGTTACCGTCAATTTTATTTAGTTCAATCCTTTAAACAGTAATTGCAATAAAAGAAGTCTCAGTTTTTAATTGTTAAACTTCTGAAAGGAATTTACAAATAATCTTCCATTTCATTGAAATCCAATTTCAGATACAAGTTTCAGATTTACAGTCGACTTGCTACTTTCAAGTAAAACGGTGTGCTGCAAAACGAGAAATGGATCAAGTTCCACACCTACAGTCAACAGATCTATTTGATCTTTGAAGTGATATCATGTAAAGACATTGTGTACGCCATAAGACGGAAATCGTTTATAGTATGTCTACATAGGCTGAGACGGAAAGCATACAGGGAGCACCCTGTATAGTCTTCTATAGGATTACTAGAGCATGTTATAGGTGGGAAAGTATAAGATAACTGCATTCCTTAGCAACACTTACACTTATGAATGTCATGTCAGAAGCTTTCATACTGTCAACGAACAGAAGCTTAACAGTGCCACGGACTCTGAAAAGCCTTTTCATCTATTTGTTCTAATATACGTAAATATTTGTATGTTGAGCGGGCAGAAAGTGAAATTTCCTTTAAAAAGCCCAGCCTTGTTATCTCTACGCTTGACTGGCTTAGTTAGCCTTTATTCCCGGCAACATAATGCAGAAGTATGAAGTAGGAAATATTTCAATGCTCGTTGTTGTATAGTCTCTCTTTTCCTCTAGTCTTTCTATAGCGCGTATTTCCGAGAGCGAAACTGAGCAATTTCACTGCTCCCATTTAAACTTCTACATCTTTCCTTATAATTAAAATATGAAAAGTCATAGAAGAACACATTGAACAAAGGCATTTAGTGTTAATCATGACAACTCAATAAACTCCCAAACCCAAATTCTGAAATCTTCACTTCACTAAACGAAATAAACGACAGCGTTGGATAATTAGTTGGAACTTTGGTCGGAGCATGCATAAAGATATTAATTCTACATACATTTGCACAGAAATTGAATAGGAGACCTATACAGTCTTAGTCTTATATAAAATATACAACATGAGATTTCGAAATGAATTATATACAGTTGATTGTGCACACAGAGGACTCATTACTTGTATTTTTTATGATAACGTCAAGAAATATTGGAGGAGGAATGAAGAAAGTGTGGCGCGTGATTTGTTGATACACATTAGAGGCAACTAAACACACACTCTCTCTCTCCTGCGAGTGTGTGCATCTTTCTTATCTTGAAAGGAGAAGTGGTTTGTGTTTTGAGTCGCATGAATAGTCATAGTTTTATGAAGTATAATTCACTAAAGTAAAAGTAAAGTCAGTAAGCCTAGCTTAAGGTTGGTTCAATATCTCTGCATTGAATTCCAAATGGGAAGGTTGGCGGCCGTGTGGTGTTGTACGTTGCAAGAGCGGAGGAGTGGAATTGATACTACGATAAAGTAAGTAAACTAAATAACAGCTTAGGAGTGCTACATGGCATAGTTGTCTAACACAATTTCCTATGACTTTAAAAAAGAGTTGCGTCCGCAGTTGAAATAATCCTAGAGTAAACTGTGGAATACATAAACACATTTTCACAACATAATATTTATTGTTAGTTACGTATTGCATATTAGACTCACACAGCAGATGGCAAAACAAAAATCTCTATTACTAAAGAGTTGAATACATAATACGAGTTTTGCAACTACTGCTACACATTGACTTGGAAATTATTTTAACTATAGGTACATCAATAATCATGCTTCTGTGTGTGTGTGAATGTGTGTGTGTGGCTGTATATAATGTATAAGGATATTGTGTAAACTTTTCATTGTTCTTTCTGTGTTTACAAATAGTGGAAGTGAGAATGTCTGTGAGAAAAGAGTTCAAAAGATCCTTGCAAATACTGAGATGTGTATTTGTTTGAGTACTTCTATTTCTTCCAGTTCACACTAGACTTTTGCAAGATGAGTGTATAAGACTTTGTTTTTGTTATTGACGATCTTCCAGTATTAACGTGGTTTTGTGTGTCTAACTGTGTTTGTGTTTTGCATGCACTGTGTGTGTGTAAGTGTCCATGTACGTGTTTGTGTTTGTATAGTCCGGTGCTAATATTTGTGTGTGGAAGTGTGTGTGAAGAGTGTGAGTGGGACTGAGACGAGCGTATGTTATGATGGACAGAATTAGAATGCGGAGAAGATGAGATGTGTGTATGTGAGGGATGAAGGAAGACGAAGACGGTGAGGTAATTGTAATGCCGAATGTTTGTGGACGTGGACGTGGGGAAGGAGATTTTGAGTGATGGCATGATCATGACGAATGATAGAGAAAGCGACAAAGGTAAGCTGTTTTGGTTACGGAAAGAGGAAAAACCATAGGACACGACACTCACCCAATAGATCCATGGTTGATGGTAGTGTAGTCGGAGAGCACTTTCAGTTAACTCAAAGAGAGCACCTGAACTAACAATAAGTATGAAATAGAGTCGAAAGAAGAGGGAGAGACAAGTGAGTCGACGGGAAGAGAGCACAAGTCTATTGCTGCTGTTGTGGCATGGACTACGAACTATGGAGTGACTGCCAATGCAAGTCAAACCAAGCGACAAGCGAACTGAACAACCAGGGAACTAAAGCAAGTAAACTACTCGACCGCCACTAGAATTGGAACTGGAGTTGCAAAAGTTGTAGGTCGAGGCTCACAGACAATATTATAGCAAAGGAAACCAGAAGACGGCCTTTTCCCCGTGGTCTCCGCTTCTACAGAACTCCACCGAACTCTCTTGCTGCGAGTACTCGTCTAGTCCTACTGTAGTACTACCACCACCAGCTCCAGCACCACCACCACGTCTCCATACACACTCTACACGGTCACTACCACCACCACCACTGTACCCGTAGCTCACTACAACATACCCGACTTCACTACACGTCCTACACGTATAACCAACAAACTCCGCTATGCTTTCCTTGCCTTTCCGCCTTTTCCCGTCTTTTCTCTCGCAACTCTCTCTCCGTCCCTTTCTCCACTCTCTTTCTCCACTACACCACTCACACTACACAAATGCACAAATGTACTACCTACTCCTTTATATACACGACTCATGTACCATGTAATGTAGCTACATGTACAAACTAACTATATCCCAACACATACTTCCTATGTGTCTTACTCTATATTACACCACCCTTCCTTTCCAAACACTACTTCTTACTTACACTACTCCTACGTACGTACAAGTACTCCCTTCGTCCTTTGTCTTATGTGTACGTGCTATATATCTCTGTGTATACGTAGTGGTAGCACTAGTTCTGTTTTCTGATATTAGTGTTGAGTATGAATTGTATATAATATGGTTGTATGTGTAATGTTACAGTGGTAGTTGTGCACAGTTGGAAAAACGAGTCGTTCTGAGTGAATGCTGTACTTTGTTCTTTGTAGTGTGTGATATATCAAACACTAACTGTGTCTCTAGCCCTGGCAGTACATATACAACAGCATGAGACTACGTTAGCGCTTTACGTAAACGTAAAGTATTGGTTGTGGAAGTAAGTAGGTAGCTACGTTGTACTAAGTAAGTACATATCTGTATAGGGTATACGTGGTGGTGGTGGTGGAAGTGGAGATGCCTGTGTATTATGTATAGTATGAGGCAGAGCAGTGGTAGACGTAGTTGTAGTTTGTAAAGTAAGTAGAAGTAGGAATAGCAATAGTAGGGACGACTACAATATTCCGAATTCTGTGTCTAACTCTTTCTGTTTCTGGAGTTGTGCTAGTGGCTGTAGTATTTCCTGACTGTGTTTGGTTCAGGTTGAGCCGTGGTTGGTGTGGAGAGTATGCAGAAAACGAAGAGAGCCGCTAAGCTGGAGTTGTGTGATACTGCTAAGGAAGGCCTTCGCAAACTGCCGCATCTAGAAGAAGTAAAGCTGAAAATTCTGCTGTGTCAGGATCGATCCTCTCCTTATCCCATTACCAGCTTGTCCTCCGTATACAAACATACTTTCTCTCACATACATTCACTCTACATATCCGAGTAGTATTGTAGTATAGAAGTAGTAGTGGAGTTGATGCTTGGGAGTACTGCAACAGCATCACCACCACTACAAATACTACTCCTACCACCGCCACCACCACCACCGGTACAACTAGCCACGGCCAACCAAATACTTTCATAACCAACCCGCCCGCCAACATTTTCCTATTTGTACCACTCCTGTTATACACAGATACATGTATTCTTACACTACAACACTCATATCGTCTCTCGTCCTCCTCTGTGCATTTCCTCTCACGTCCGTACAGACACAATACACACACACAGACATACATATACATACATTCAAATGTATTATACATACACAGACTCATTCCTTTTCTTCTTTCCTTAAAAAGCCCATAGTCCTCAGACACATACATTCATACTCACATACTCTCCTACCATTTCTACATAAAAGCACAAAATACATACGCCTCAAAGAATACTTACTCACTATATGCATTCCAAATCCACACACTTATAAAATGTATACTAACCAAACCATTGTAGTTTAACTTGAGCTGTACATGCATAACATTCATTGGGATCTTGATGTGATGATGAGATAGAGCACAGAGAGAAAGAGAGGCCGTAGTCATGCCATGCCAGGCCATGTACTGTGGCATTACTTAAATCGTATCACTACTATGTATTCATATGCTATGTATCCCCGTTTTCTTATGCAAGTCCTTGCTGGAGACTGGAGACCTCACTCTCACTCTGACTACTACTGGCAGGACTAACACTAGAAATTTAGCTGCTTGATAGTACAAGTGCCATGCCATGCCATGCCACTACATACTACATACATACTGTGACTCGTACTACTCAAGTACAAACAACGCTAACGCTCTTCTACTTTTACCGCACTTACTGACTTTACTATAAACGCACGACTGTAAAATAACTGAAACTATTTTCATTTCCTTCCTCCTACTCTTTACTTCTACGACATGGCACACACGACGACAAGCACACAATAATACACGTTACCAACTTCCTTTCTTCCTATATCTAGACACACATACACTTAAAATACAATGTCTTTTTCTCCCTCGTCCTCCATCTATTTATTTACATAGCATAATAAACATAGAGTTGCTTCGTCTGTGTGTGCTACCTCTCCACAGATATTTACAATATACATAATATCCATACAAAACAAAACACAGATACATATTTACAACTTATACATTCCAATTCCAACACAACATGCACCCATCCCTCCCTTCCATCAATTATCGCTTGTTGAAACTTTTTCTGTTCCTTGCTGGCAATTCTCATTGCCTCGTTTTATTTAACTACTATGACACTACACTACATTCACATCCAAACAGTTGATACAATAAACTCAAGAGAGAGAAAGAGAGAGATTCGACGAGAAAAGAGCATTTATTTTCTTACAGCTTTCTTGTTGTTGTTGTTCGTTTTCTTTGTGGTGTATACAAAGACTTTCTCTACAAGTGACATATTATACAGTGTCGTTTTCTCGATACAATTTTGATAGCATTGTACATTTTACATGAATACAAATGAAATAGACGACGAACAACAAAACCACTTTGTAGTCCCAGTGCAGTCGACAAACAACAGTGTTCCAGTGCAGTTTGGCAAGGAGTCGGAAGAAGATATGATTTTGCTCCGCTTCACTTGGTCTACACAATCATTTGTGTCTGTCTGTTTTGAATATCAGGACTCTGCTCACGCGTCACCAGAATGCTTTTAATAAAATCTAACTAGCTTTAATTAAGCAACACCTGCTCGGAATTCCTAGATTCAATTTATACACTCAGTCAGAACAGACACATACAACCTAACACTGTCTCAGAGTAAAAATACTCCAAGGCTCCTACTACACTGCTCACAAGATCCATACTCTCTTTTGTGCATTGACATCGGATGACTTTCTTCCTAGGTATGTATAGGCTGGCCCTGTTTTAAAAGAGCGGAGATAGAATTCTAAGTGAATTCCAAGAGAAAAAGCATTGGGTTTTGAAAAGAGGACATCGACAAGAAGATGGGAGTGTGAATTGAATGGGCATTGTACAAGGATTCTAATGATGAGTGAAAAAGGGACGTGGGAGGCAGACGGTTGGAAAATTCTGTGGTAAATGTAGTAAATGTATTAGTGGATTTAATAAGAGGCAAGTAGTATTGGGTGTTGAAGTGGACTGAAATGGCGCTGAGTTAGTTTTAGTGCTAGCCTACGCTGTTTATTCCCATTCATTGCAAAAAGACTTGATAGGGCTTGTATTATATTAGGAGTAGTTGCTCTCCAGGTATAAATTTAGAATTGAGCTGCAGCAAAGTGTTTATGTAGAAGTACTCGTAAGTCATATAAATCCAATTGTACTTTGTACCGTGTGACTTCATTGATTTTTCGATTTGCAAGTTGTACACAACCATTGCACCAGTAACAGTAACAGCACGTTTAATCCTTTTCCGTCAAGAGCATGCTATTGTACACCCGTAGTCGGTAGCAGTTCAACCGTTTTCCTATGTTACACATACACAGACTCATATTATGTTTAGACTCCCTCCTGCTAGTAGTAGCAGTCTCCAAGTGGCCTGTGATATACACAAGGATATGTGTAGTAGAGCCATGCATGGTGGAGGAAGGACAGAAGGATTGGCGTGACTTGACTCGTCTTGCTTTGCCTTTCTTTGGTTGTGTGGTGGTTGTCAGTGGAATGGCAGTTTAGCTGAATAGCGCAGAGTTGATTTTCCTACCGCTACTTGACTGACCCACATCCATTCTATTCTGCATGCATACACCGCACCGGCTTTCCCTTTCTCCAAATACAACTACAACACTATTACACTCTACAACCACCAGTCCAAACGCCGCACTCTATTATAGCTTTGCCCTATTCTCACACAGTCACACATTATCCAACAGACATACACATACATACTTTCATACATACATACATACTTACAAGTATACATACATACATGTACTAGTTAAAAGAGAAAAAGAGATAGAGTGGAGGAGATCCCTGAGCCCAGCCCAGCTTTCACTTCATTCAGGACATAAATAATAGCAACAAAAGCCCATGATAGCATTGTAGTGCTACAAATACAGATAAGTATATTATATACTTCTTTCTTGCTTAGCCAGTTATTACTTAGTGGCTTCACTTATGCTTAAACTTGTACACGTTATGTAACTAACTCAAAGAAAACATCTGGGCATAGATAAGACCGGATTGTGTATTGTGAGTGTGTTGTATGAACATCGTGCTGTCTTAGTAGTCGTGATAGGGATACAGTATGTCCCACATAAAACATACAACTATTTATAGCTACCTATAGAGGTTAAGTAATTTCACTGTGCTTAGACCGTATATTATGTGCAACTCGGAAGCTTGCCAGCTCATGCAATTTATTGACTAAGTTTATGCTTTTCACGAAATTAAAGTCTCGTCGTGTGGACGTTAATACGAACAAGGAGACATCATTTTTACTTGTGGACAATTCAATTTCAATTACAGTTAACTAACTAAAAAATCTAGTCAAACACATCCAAATTCATGTCCAATTTGGAGAGTCCATATCTATGAGTTTATTTAATGCACTACAACATTCTGATAGGCCTCAGAAGAATTATTGCTATTGCACTTGCGAAAAAATTGATTGATTGAAAGTTGTCTAAATTGGATTGCCTGGAGGGTCGTGTGACGTTACGTCAATAGATAATTAATTTCGGGGTTATCTGAAGTCTTATGCTTAAGACAACACGTCTATAAACTGGATGACCTGAAAAACATTGGCTATAACTGTTCCAGTATAGCTCCGACTTGATTTGTCCATGCAATGTCATACAGAACTGCGAAATTAGAATGGAGTTTGGCAAACTTGAGCATTTAAAAAACAATGCAAGTACCTATAACCATACATGAATAGTTGCATGTTTTATTTGGGACACACTGTAAAACCATTAGAACAAACACATAGAGCAAAGTATCATGAGCTCTTGGTTTCTGTAGTAAAAACTACACCAATCTTTACTGACATTGCCAACCCATCGTACCTACACATACACACACACACACACGAAGAGTAATATCCAGTAAGTAGACTCCTGGAAAAGATAGCAGTGCTTATGTCTTACAAATACAACAGATAGTGGAAATAGAGAGGAAGGACGTTATCGGCTTTGCATTCACGGCTGCTGCCGCTACTATTACAGGACTACTACAACAGCTATTACTATTACTACTTGACTACCAGTGTCCTAGCTGCATTTCAACTATATAGTTTCTTTAAAGTGGCACCATGCACTGGAAATGATAGTAGCCCTATTACTTCTTGCGCTACTACAACTACTAGGACTATTACTACTGCTACTTGGAAGAAGAGATCTGTTAGGGAGTAGTATGGAGAAAGCAAGAAATTTAGGCCATCCCTGGAGGACGGTATGACATGGGAAAGGAAATATAGGAAAAACACAGTAGTGACTCCTGCTGTAACTTGAGTTGTAAGTTGTAGCACTACGCTTTGCTAGTAGTGGCAGAGCCGGGCATATCCTGGAAAAGACTTTTAAGCAACTACTTTTAGAGATACAACTCTTTGGCTGGTGCTGATATGGTAACTGGTTGAGGAGGTTGGTAGATTTGTGTAGCACTAATATGGTACGCGGGTATTGTGCTCGTAGCGTATACAAGGAGCCATAGTGTTATGTTTTGTAGCATTAGTGCTAGTGTTGGGTGTGTTGGAGTAATATAGTGGAATGGTAGTAGTTGTAGTAGTATTTGTAGTAGTGGTGGTGGTGGTGGAAGTAGTAAAGTATTGGTGAGGAGGAAGGAGAAGGTCCGTATGTGAGGAATGCGATGAGGCACGTAGTCGTTCTCTCTGGTAGAGCCAGAGCAACGTTATGTGAATTGGTGGAGACGAGGACGTTGCGAGGACGAGACTACACTACGGACTGCTGGAAGTAAAGTAGTGGGATTGAGAGAGTAGGTATTAGAACGCAGTTCTGGAGACGGGAAGAGGATTGTGCCGTGGTAGGAGCAAAGGAGAGAGAAGGAGCGAAGTCCATGTTGGTGCAAGGAGTCACTACGAGAAAGAACCCGAGAGTGCCGGAGTACCGGAGTACCAGCACTAACAGTCGACTACTACTCGTTGGCTTTATAGTTTTCGTTTTACTATATTTTCGTAGTATAGTGTAAACTCCTGGAGCCTTGCCAAGTGCGGAAGTACCCCTTTGCCAAGATCAATTTTCCAGCCGCCCACAAGGCAAAGCCCCTCTATGTAAAATCCCCCCAAATCTTCATCGATCAAAGTATGAGTTTCGTTTTGAGACTTATTGTTAGGTATTGGTAAGCATTATGGGCTCCTTTTTTGGTGCTATGAGCTTGGTTCACCATGACATTTGTCTCCATTGAAACATTATGATTTCCACCGTCTTTCTTTCTTTCTCTCTCTCTCTCCCGTTTTCTCTCTCTCTATTATTTTGCATGCTTCCGCTTAACGCGCCCAGTCTAGCAGTCTCGCAGTCTCCCTCTTTCTCTTAGTCGCCCTCTCCCTTTCCTCCACACTCTTTCTCACTGCCTCCAACGCTTTACTTTACAATAAGGATAAACTCGTGGTTAATTCAAAGCTACTTTCCTTTCCTACTATGTACATTGCATTCCTTTCCATATTGAGTCAAACTAACTCCCAGTCCTAGTCTCCAGTTCGCTACATGTACATCACAAGCTAAACAGCACTCCTGACAAATGCATCCTTTTACAAAGAGTCACATTGCATTTCAAACATTCCTTTTCCACTCACACTATGTACTAGTTACTACTCTACTCCATGGGTCGGGAGTCGGGACTAGCTAGTCTGGTTTCACAATGAAACCAAATCGTAGAGCAAAACACCACAGCGACTCTATGGAACGAACAAGAATGGAAGCATCAGTCGTCGAGTAACAATCCCAGCTTCCCTTTCCTAAGTCCGGGTCTTTACTCTGCGAAATCACTGTTGAACATTAACGCAGCTTTAGTAATACTGCCTTTTACTATAAGGCTCCCTGTTAATACTTGTATACAGCAAACCACCTCCCGCATGGTCTTAGTTCAACAATGTCATATGTTTAGAGCAAATGGACATTCTGTAACAGTTTTGTGTTCTGGAGATGTAGACACAGAGTATTAATAATACTCTGTGTGCTACTGTACTGCAGGTACAGCAGATGCCAATGCAGTAACTAGTTTGTAGGAGTAGAGAAAAGAAGGGAAATACACAAGAATTAAATCGGGCAAGGAGGAAGGAAAAGTCTCCAAGTTTATATACTTAGTTTATATTAGGAGGAAAAGGAATATAGCGGGGAGAAAAGTAAGTTTCAATACGGGAGTATATGGTGGTTTGAATCTGCGATGGGTAGTATAGTCGCAGTACACACTGAGAAGAATTGCAGCAATCCAGTTTTGCCAACGAACCATTGCAATGTAATGTAAGTCATGTCATGCTTCGCCTTACTTAGCAACGAGTACGGCGACGGAATGGAAAGTGAATGTCCCAATCTATTTAGGAGAACGGAGAGTGATGCAAAACGAAGAGTCGACTGACTTTGGAATTTTTTGAAACAAAATTCACAGCAAATAGCACTTGCCTATATCTAATATTCATATTTTTATGCATTTATGATTTCATTCAATTCCATCCTTTGATCAGTGACAGCAATTTTCTTAAAAATGCATTGCTATTCTATCAACTATTGTAGCCAGGAAAAGTCATTACAGATGGAAAAGAGATTTCATGGAATCGATATCACATGTGAAAGGATGCAGGTAGCAATATTGTAGAGTGGTACCTCTAGCAGTATTTTTCTGGTTGAGACCGAAAATTGAGTTTCACCACAAAAGTTTTCTAATTCTTTCTAGAAGGTAAAGAGACAGAAATAAACTCTCCCAAAAATGGTTGTTGAATACTTTAGGCTTCATTTAGTTACCCTTGTCGAATAAATTATACAATGGTTAAATTTAACAAAAAGGAAACAAGGCCTTCATCTTTTGATAATAGTATGTAGCCATAAATATGTGGGGTTTATTGTTCCTTGGTTCATAATAGCTTTCTTATTGTTTTGGTTAGCTATGTTGTTTATTTAATATTTTAGAGTATATGAATTTTTTATTCTAACATTGCATTGAGGACTTTGGTTATTTGTATTTTATGTTAAGTTTACACAAAGTGGGGAAAGACAATCGAACAAACAGATCAAATCAAATCAGTACGTGAGCAAAATGTAGCTATTAATGTGTAATTAGCTCTGAGTGCATTTTCTTCTGCTTGAAATCTCTATTCCACTTGAAATCTATTTTCCGGTTACTTTCTTCGTACTTTACTTTCTTTATTTCTCTTTTCCCTCGTGGCTCGCTAAAACTCAAATAATCGATATCAACATAAAACCTTAATTTTACAGACAATCCCTTTCACAATCTTTGGTCCTGTGATATATTATGTATTCTATTCACATATTTGTGTACGTGATTGTGTCAGAGTTCTATTACCCACCTCGTTTTTATAGAACAACATTGTAAAATTTACTCTCAGTGTACACAAAAAGGTATTAGTATGAAAAATTTACATTTATGAGGACAAACTCTTTTATCAGACTCAGAAACTTTCTTCTTTCTTAGCTTTGGAACTAGGGGATTAAGAAGCTCTTAAAGGATTATAATCAAGAGGTCTATCATTTACTCGTACCCGCTCTAAAATTATGTAAAGACAGGAGGCAGTTACTTCTTTATATTTACTACAGTCACCGAAAACGCTTATTTGTACGAAGTATATTATTACCTTATCTCTGAAATTGCAACTCATCAGTATAGAAATCAAAAGACAGCAATTTTATTTGCCACACATTGTCTCATAAATACACCATTCATATTGCAACGAGAAATAACGAGAAGGATGCACAAACCTAGAAAGATGCACTTTAATCACACGAGAGTAGTTTTGCCCATAAAAGTAAATTAACTGCGCATACAGCGAGAACAAGAGCTCATTAGGTACCTACAAAGTATATGGTGTGTTTCTCATTAGATAATACCTTTGTAGACATCCCTAATCTTAAAGACTGAATGCAAATATGATAGCTATATTATTTTCATAGTTTCATCCCACAGAGCTATGCAATGGTTTGTGAGCGTGTCACACAGAACTTCAATGCTTAAGAGCAAAGACAATCAATTTGCTTTGTTGTTGCTAAAGAACACTTTAAATTATGTAGAAATGTAAATAGCCCACAAACTATGTACTCAAAGATCAACTAAAAAACATGCTAATATTTTGCATGAAAAAACATTTCACTGACTACATTTGAATATTACAATTAGAATACAACATTTGATTACAAACTTGAGTTGAGGCTTCAATATGAATATGAGTATAACAAATAATAATTATAGTGTGTGCTAAATTTTTCTTTCTTATAATAAATTGTGCGGTAAAGGAAATTTGAGATATCTTTGAAGAAAATCGGTAAGTATGGCAATCAATTTGTTTCAAGTGCATACTAAAAGGTTTACAAAGAAAAAGTTTTACCATTTTAAATGAAGCTATTCAAAATAAAATAACATTTTCTCCTTAGGGTATACAATAGGGAATAAAGCATAATATTATTCGCTGTTGAGTAATAAAGTGCAATTCTACTCTCGCATGCAAATAGGAATACAAACGGGGATGTCAGACAGTAATTGTATGTTTGATATGTTGATAGGAGTTTTGGGTGAATTGAGATTTGTTAATTTTTAATCAATGGTTGTGCAGAAGGCTTATAAAGCAAGGAAAGTGATCTAATCAAACAAAGGACAGGTACCTATTCGCATGTACTGAATTCTAAATTGGGTTCTTCGTTTACAGGATAAGTATTTATATAATATTCATAACCATTACAATATTGAAACGCTTTCCTACAGCTCTAGTATTTGAAGTAGTGGGAGAAAATCAATAACTAATTCCGATTGATCGTTTATCAAGCAAGTGTCAAAACATGATTGGATAAAATATGGTGGAGCATGCAACCAATGGTGGGGTTTGCAATGTGCTTAAAGCAGCATTGAAAGGCCATTATTATTACACTGCCGACGCTTATCACTTGTATAGTAATAGTAAAATTGATTCTAAATGTGAGTTTGTAATCGAGAAATGCTCCAACCTAGATAGCCATCTTATTTCTTGAATATATAAGAACACACCTTTGATAGCACACCATTTGCATGTGTGTAACATAAGAAATTGATTAAACCCTACATTGCATGGGTACACACACTCACACAAAGAAATAAATTAATTGCCAAGGGTGAAAAAATAACAATGTAAAATACGCACAGAAAAACATTTCCATGTTTTTTCACCCGACTACATTTAAAGAAATTTATAGTGGATTATGTAAACGGTAGGTAGGTATAGGGAGTAGATGATAGGAGATTCCTTTGGGATTTAGGTAACATCGCAGTTAAAATACAAGGAAAATTATAGCTATTTGCACTGTGAAACGAAGATGTGGATGTGATGAAATCTTTGAGCACATGAGCAAATATAATTCAGCTGAATCTAGTTTACATGAGGATAGAATACATAAAGAAAGACTGGATCCTTAGCTCTTTAACCTTCGGGGAAACATGTACAATATGCAGACAATAATGGAGACATAGACATTCCTCCATAACGCATGCATTTATCCACGTACCAACACCAACCCAAATTCGGCGTACCTATACTACTCACAATCTCAAATACTCCTCACAAAATCCATCTACGATCCTATATGCCATATAATCTTCTATGTAGACTGTAGTATAAACTTTCTTCTACGAAGAAAGAATCAGCGTAAGTAAATATAATATTATTCTCGCTCCCCTATCCTTTCATCCTACATTGGATGTGTTTACAAAGAACAAAGGCTGAATTGTATTAGGTGTAGCGTTTCACAGATATTGTCTGGAAATTGAAAACTGATCTGTACACGTCAGACTCCTTCGTTTAACACACTAATAATAGGACTAGATTTAGAAGCACTATGGTGTATGTGTATAGTTAAGATATATATAATAAAGAGAACAGTTATAACATAGAGTGCCATGGTCCTACTCTCAAACCCACAACGCACAAAGTGTATAGACTGACAAGACTTGCATATTTGACGAATGAGAGTATTCTGGAGCATTGAGGTTGATATTATACGGAATTATTTACAGCCACACTGCTAAGTAAGCAAACATCTAACATAAGTAAGGAACTAAGTTGTGAGTACGAGACGAAGAGAAATGACAGATCTTAACTGTAAATACTTGAACGGTGTTTTTGCGAGACTCTGAAAGGATGCGAGGGAAAAAGAGAATAGAGAAAGAGACACTTACCCTTTACGGCATTCAATTTGTTGCCGACCATTTGCTTGGCCACGAACGCGGCCATCCTGACGAATTCCTAAGGCCTTTCAAACAGAAGAAGTGCTCACAAGGAAGTATCTGAAATTCACAAATGACATTAAGTTAGATTTTACTCGGAGCTCATGGGAGACTGGGAAGTAAACCGTTATTGGACAACCATGCAACATAGACACGAGTACAACACGTAGGGCTACTAAATAATAGAACAAATCAACTCAATTTCATCACGGCTCTCTTCCACTACTAGACTTCTGCACAGATCATTTACTTCCTAATGCCTTTCCGCCTCTAATGTCTCTATGTCCAAATATGATGCAACTCAATATTTGTCTGCGCTGCCCTATATCGCCTATGACTTTCTCCAATCTCTATAGACCCTAGACCATAATTGTATCGTGTTACTCAACGTCTCCATCATTACATTTACAATTTATCCTGTTTCTTCTCCTTTCTTGTGAAATTACAAATGGGCTACTCCTAAACATTTTCACTTCACCTCAAACCAAAATAGGCTCATGTTCTTAATGTATTTAAACCTTTCCAATTCATTCAGTATATATGGAAGTACCTGTGTGTGTAACTCTGTCTGTGTATTTTATGGATGAAACATCAAACCATTAGCACTACTAAGCAAAGAAAGTGCCTTCTAATCTTTACTCATGTGAATCTGGTTCAAAGGAGTGCTATGAATAATGTAAAATGTTAATGACGTTGTTGTTCAAACTCCTGACTCAACAAAAAACATTTTTCTTTCCTTTAAATATTTGGAGCCATCAGAAAATTGCAATCCCAATAGGTGTACCATTTGTATACTTGTGTATAGGTAGGACTCCAAACAGAGAATATTTCGCTTATTTATTGGAAAATTATAAATAGTCCATTAATCCTGAATGAAATGATGGCTTGTGTAAAATTTCGGTTGCTTAAAATGATAAGAAAATAAAGTATGGTGTAGGAAAAAGTTGTAAAAGTAGTTTTTCTCCATTCAAGATAGCACATGAGAATAACTACCTACCTCTAGGTGGGAAACTTACTATGTGTGTAAATCACTTAGAAAACTTTAAGCTATTTATTTCCTATTTACGATGACATTGTCACAAATAAATTTTGATAATGTGCCTTTAGCAAAACTCGTAGAATAATATTCTGTGTGTTATCGACAAAGAGTAATAGAACGTCGAAAGAGTAAAATCTCTTTCCAATTTATTGCCTATAACTAATTAAAAGGAAACAATTGATAATGAGTGTATAATATGTATTTGTGTTTTGCAACAGTCCTGTAACAAAAGTTACCAGAATGTTATTATTGCACACTCATTTATTGCACAAGTTTCATGACAAAGATTGTAGTACTTTTATCGAATTCCATTCTGTTATGGTTCTAATTTTAAACACTTTAGTGATGCAATAACAAGATAATTCTGACATTGACATCTGCGATTAAATTTCCATAAATAGAATTCAAATCCTCTTAGTTGCATCCAATGTGACCTGCCACAACTAAAAAATGTCTACAGAGATTTTTATCAATATTATTACATCAAAGGACGTTGTCGGGTATATCCTGAGTATATTAAAGGAAACTTCTATAGGGCCATGCTATTAATTATAGATTCAAAGATCTAAAGATTTCAGAGCAGTGTACCTTTGATCTTTTGTTAAAGAATTAACATTCCCACCCAGCCATATTTATACTCTTTGCTCCATATTTAAACATCTGTATTTGTAAATAGAGCCACCTACTACTCTTTCCCAGAATTTACTACACACAAAGAGATGGGTTATGTGAGAAGGCGTAAAATCCCTTTGAGCGTATATTGACATTGAGCAAAGAGTCGTGAACTTTTCTTTTATTTCTTTATAAACTGGCTCTCTCTTTCTCTCTTTCTCTCCCTCTCTATAAATATATCTAATATTGATAGAACAGAAATTTGTAAAAAATCCAATTTGCTAATTGTGTGGGTATTTCAAACACAAAGCATAAACATGATTTCGCTAATTTCAATTGTAATAATTGAGTGGATGAGGCTGATTTCATTAAACATTAAAAGCATAATAATATTGTTAGGTATATTTAAATAAACATTTGCCTACTTAAAAGGGTAAGAGATAAAAACAGTTTTGTAAACAATGTAGTAGTAGATTTTCTTTCTACGCCCGACGGGGGATATTATTATTGCACTCACAAGAGTCATAAAAGTTAATTTTAATATGCAATCCGTCTGCTTTGTTCCTTTTTCCTTTGAGTGTATTAACTAAATATTCAGCAACGTGCTCCAAAAAACCGTTTCTGTTTTATCGATTTGTTTCCAACTTTATTTAAATTACTAAACGTTGAATTGCTCTTGTAAATAAGATAAACAGACAGTTCTAAAATGTGTGTAGCAAATGAAGTAAAATATGTATGCATCAGTTTTTGTATCAATAAACATTATAATTACTTTGTTCGGTTTGTAGAATGCTCCCTTTCGACAAATTTAATAGGTAATGGTGTTTACGGCTTTCCAAAAATAAACTTGAGCTGCACCAATCAAGTATCATTAATTTTAGAAATGACAATAGAATGCAAAATATTTTAGTAATGTAAAATAGCGGCTTTGAACATGTACCCTTATTGACGAATTGCATAATATGTTTATAAAGTACATACAATACAGCTAATTCTGTTTTACTTAATTTAAAACAGAAGTCTACTCTAGTTTTAGTAGTCAACCGCCATGAAAATGAAAGTCGTTTGACTTTTACTATAAGGTAGGTATCGATTGCTTTGCAAGAACCTTAATTGTTATACTATGTTTTAGCTGGCTTTCCTTTCAATAATTCATTATGCAAGTATGGATTTCGATGTCGTTGCTTGCTATTCTCTCCATAATGACGACACTGAAAATTAAATAAATAAAAAGGTGCGCTTGTATGTCCTCAAAGAGAGTTGGACACCATGACGCAATTAATGTATATACGCCAGACCAACGCGTAGATAAGTGAATATTTGAGTCTCTCCCGGATACATGTGTATATCCTTTGCAAGATTCTATTTTATATTTCTGCAAATAAATGAAATGAGCTAATCTCAAAAAGGAATTGCACAAGTAGTATTTACATTGCTTAGCTGCTACGCTACTGCAGATTAAACAAAGTATTGCCTCACCAAGACAAACTTGAACAATGTTGTTTACTTGCACTATATTTTAGAAAATTGCTTTTACAAAATGTACCATTAAACTTTTCAAGCATCTGCATAGCAAAAGTGAGAAACTGTTAGGCGTTTTATGTAGAAAGTCAATGGTCCTTAAATACAACAATAAAATTCAGCGCCTACAGTTATATACATAGATACGTATAATAATGTTAACAGTTATTTTATGTTTGAAACAGTTTAAGAATTGAGTTCATTTTACGACATAATATTTTATGCCCCATATAACATCAATTTTCGTTCCTAATTTTATGAATACTGTTAAAATAATTTAACCCTTTTCAAATGAGCAGACAAAATAAACGTTAGAATAGCTACAATTTGAATTGCCATTATTTCTGATTTTGTCTGTGACACTAAAGTCACTTTCCAAACAAGTATTGTATATATAGGAGCAGTACAGTCTATAACATCTACTAACCTTACGGCACATCACTTAAACTTAAACATGAGACTCTCACAACGACACTCATGAACTGACAACGACAATGTTTTTCCAACCAGGTGGATTTAGAAGACTGACTTTGGAATAAACGCAGCGTCGTGTACTGACGCTTGTTTCTTTTTGTTAGAACTAGGAGTGAGTATTTGTATAAATCGAGTATCTAAACGTAAATATATTCAGAAGGGTTTGTATGTTTATTTCATTAGAGTGTGTTTGTGACTTGTGTTCGTAGTGTACAAACAAGAAAAGTGCTTTGAAGACCTCTACAGAAGAAATACGATGAGCCTGGAGCTAGAAATTAGTTATTGTCCAATGGATTTTATGGTTTGTGCCACAGCAAAGGCTCCAATCCCATAAAAACACTTTTGCAACGACTACAATTTACAACCACTACATTCGTTCCTTCTACTCAACTTGTGAACACATATGCAATAGCATCAACTGAGGTGTTGTACATCACATAAATATTTTACAATTTACTTCGTCACAGGAGAATTTACCTCCACGTTTATAATCAAGACAAACTATGCGAATTCTCTCATACTAAACCGATGTTGGGTTGAGTTGGGAAATATATACAACTAAAGCTTGTCTGTGCAATAATAAATCCAATGCAGTAGTATTTTGGGCTTCATATAAGTTCTATAGGTAGTACTTTCAATGTTTTGCACCCTTAGCACTACAGGTACTTACTATCTTAGTAGAGTGTGTGAAGTATTAATATCCCGCCAAGAAAACAATTTTCAACCGTCTATTTACTACAGTACATATTACTCCGGAGGAGTGTTGAATAAACATAATAAGTGTAAATGGTCATTTTCCTATGTATACTTTTTAATTGATGGATAATATACCTACTACACCAAAGAAAGGCTCAGAGCATACAACTGGCCTAGTTTTTCATTACTCGTTTGACATGGCATCTTACAAGAAATAGTTTTGCATCCTTCTCATTGCACTTTATGAGCGCTAAATGAAAACCAGGAGCAAAACACCGTGTGATTTAATTATTCATACAAACTAAAAAATCACAGCGGGTTAGACCAAAGGCTTCAAGTTTTTCAGAGTGTGTAACAAGAAGGAAGTGTATATTATGAACAGTAAGAAAACCAAGGTGTGTTAAAAAAGAGCGAAGAAAGTCATAACGACCACTCCACCACTATACGAACCACAAGAAACACAGACAGACACTGTAGTTGCACCATAGAAGAATATGGTGAAAGAAAGAATATGTAAGTAAAGTAGCGATCTGTCTGAGGAGGATTTTTTCGAGGTCACGGAAAAGACTACAAAACCATAATATATTATTACAGTCTCCTTGTCTTTTATCCTTTCGCCCCTATATTCTACAATTTTTATTCCATGTAGCCAAACACAGACGGGAAGACTGACAATGAATTAGTATAAAAGTCTCTCCTTATTAAATGCCAGGGATGACTGTGTGTGTAGGAAATATATTTTATATAGATCTCTCCTTGTGAGCTATGGCTCTCAAAGCCTCTGTAATGTAAGTGCATACTTGGCAGAACCGAAAAGTCATACACTTGGTGAATACATAGCACATACAGTCCAACTTTTATGACCCACTCATCAAATGTATTTACGTAGAAAAAGGGCAATCTTTTGACGTCAGGACGAACGTTAACGTTTGAACTGGTAGCAACTAGCTGGTTACTGTTTCTGCATGCATAATATTTCTCGCTGCTCCTTGGCCCAACCCATATTCTCCAGTGATTCCTATTTCTAATGCTTTATTTACTTGGAAAGCCACACATACATACATACAAACACATACCATACGAATACCACTATGTGCAAAGGGACTGCATCGCATGTGAACTGAAAATATTGAAGAAAGACTTTTCACAGAATTTGGAAAAGGGGAAATGATATGCAGGTGGAGGTTGTGTGCTTGGAAAATAAAATTAATGATTTCCCTGAGTGGAGGTTTGACCTACGACATAAATAGACAAAGTACAGAGTCTGAAATCAATAGTTTTCCTCCGAGACAAAGCACCTATCCGCTATCTCTATCTTGGAAGATATATTATTCCGTTGTAGTATTTATACGAGAAAAACATGCATCCATACATATCCATACCATACAAAAACACACACTCACATACACATGACCATACAGAGTGTAAGAGACACACAGGGAACGTAGAGGAAGAAAGTGATGTGTATTTGGAGGACGAGATGGGAATGGGATGTTGGTGGAGTGAGGGAAAGAAAGTGAAGGCTCGGAGAGATAAGAAAGAAAGAGTAAGAAATATCCGAGGGAAATTCATCGCAATGGTTCTCGTCACGATGCGATGCAATGTAGTCGTAGTTATGTAGGTCGAGATGAAGTAGACAAGGGAAAACCAAGGCAAGACAACTGGCAGTCAAGTCAAGGATACGCATTTGGATGGAGATATGTATAGGGAGAGGGCGAGACTAGAAACTGGTAGTCTATGCAAGAGATAGAAGGAGAAAAGAAGGAGAAGGACTGTGAGTGAAATGGGTGTCGAGTTTTGGCCCTTTGCCCAATTCCATTCTATATCCCAAAATGGGATACACGATCGAGATGCGAATTCCCGTTGCCATGAAGCTCAGAATCAATTTCATTCACGAGTCTGCTTTGCCTCTCCGTGTCTCTGCTCAAAGCCCAAGTTAACTACTAACTGAAGAATTCTCCAGGCTGCTGTTGTACAAGTAGTTGAGAAGAAGAACTTTAGCCAAGCCACCAGCCAGCGCCAGTACCTACTGCGAGAATGTTATGTATACATGACATGGATGTCTGCCTTTTCCTTTTCTCTCAGATAGAAACATGCACACACACATACACATACACACAGACACACACTCGTACACACACAGAGAATCCAGCGGAGTCGACCCGCGAGAACAGAACAGACAATAATAATGGAACGCTGCTACTGAAAAAAGCGACGACTGAGTGAAACGAAGCCAAAGTGAGTCAACTCTTCTCACTCAAGACAGAGATGCAAATATTTGTCTTCTTGTCCTATCATGTTGTCTTCTCATATTGATACTGTCACGGTGACTTTAACTCAATCTATCTATAAGGAACTAGTGCTACTTTTAAATTGTACATTATAGCCCTTGTCGCACGACTACCTTCCCAGCCCAACCTCCCTACTCCCTACCTTTCCTAGAACTGTACTACAAGCAAAACCAACCTTTCCTATTTTATACTTGAATGAATTGTTCACTGAAAAATAAAAGTACATAATATTATGACTATTCTGTCATATGCACCAAATAAATACATATATATTGTGTTAGTGTGCACATCAGCAGTATCATGCTACTCCGTTCTCCATACCACTCCACGACTCTCCTCCATGATCCAATTTATGTTTCGCATTCTACTAAAATATGATTATCAGTCCTCCAAGTCCTAAAAAGTCAACTGCGAATAGAAAATGATAGGCCCGGATTCTGTTTAGAGGATGGAGTCTCGAGTAAATTGAAAAACTGATGGGTCCCATTCCTTTATATACATAAAATTCCAATTTCTTTGACTTCTTCGGAGCCGATGTATAGTGAATAAATTAACTACCCCGTCTGTTCTCTTCAATCATTTCATCTACGAGCATTTACTGACTTGCGTTTCCAGCAAAAGGGCTACTCCTATCTATGTACTACTAAAGTTAACTTGAAACTTTCACGGATATTAATATACATTCGTTCGTTGCTAGGTAACCAACGTGAATCAACTGAAAAAGTTTCTGTTCAAGACGACAACGATAAAATGGAAACGTCAATTCAATGAAACGTCAATTCTAAGCTTTCCTTTCGTCTCGGTGGACATCATGTGATGCGAAAAATCTTGGCAATATTATTATAATCCTGTCATTGAATGTAATTCCCTAGCGTTGCAAATCTTTAGTAAAACCACCCAAGTCAAATTAAGATAAGGTCAGATAGTGTGTAGCTGCACAGAAGAAGGAAGTGAAGGTAATATTATGAAGCCGTAAAAGTGTATACTATGTGTATCCTAGTAATAAACGGAGACTCTGAGGGGCTTCTTCTTCCAAGAAACTCTTTCGTTTCTCGCCCATGCATTCAATATCGATTCTAATCCCAATGTTATTGCTTCCACTAACGTTTCAGTCACTCAGGGCTGTGTGAAGGAATCTTATAGTCAGTCCCTGACTCTGTGTTTCTATTTTCTAACAACGACTCCTAGTACAATTTCTCTGTGTTTCTGAAGTTGTGTCAATCTGTTGTAACGAAGACTAATTGGAAACATCAGTGTGTATTAACCATGTGAATTGGGAATACCCATTGAGGAAAGGCGAGTGCCGTTAAAAATTTGTGGCCATATAAACATGGACTGAAGTAACCTGAAAAGTGCACTTTTTGACACTAATGTTGCATGACTAAGAATATTTTGGCCATGATAACATTGCCCACTGGGATTCAGGCCAACCTGTCAAAAATTACTTTGTCTCTACTCCACTTCTCTTTTCATCTCAACAATCAGTCGATACACATGACAGAGAAAACAAGTTAAAGCCACTCAAAATCTTTCTTCTGGAACACCTCATGCTTCTATTCCAGCTTGCATTGTATAAACATTGTCAAGGGCGTACAAGGGGGCGCACATGCACCTTTCCCCAAATCTTCAAATATGTATAGACAATAAATTTATGTTTTACATGCTATTACAAAAGAATACAATGCAAATGAGTTCTAATTGAATATGGTGCACCCCCGATATTGCATCCTGGCTACCCCCTTGCTGATAAATACAGCTTGTATTCCTGTTTCTAGTAAATAGCCTACAACTACGTTGTAAAATATAAATATTATGTAAAGTTAGAAAATATGGAGTTTCCTTATTTCGCATGATAAATATCTTTAAATACATGCCTACAAGAGAAATATAAATGTGGTAATAATGGCGTACGATAAGTAGTGGCACGGCATGTATGTATAACATAGAGTGTAATTATTACGTGGAATGATGAAACAGTTATAGTTGCAGTAAAGAAATAAATACAGTGTAACAACCTGATTTTCTAAGTGCACTTACCCTTATTGCGCTTTCACACTAATAATTTAGGACTACTAAACACACAAAAGGATACCTAAGAAAGCCGTCGCAAAATAAAATGAAAAAACGTCTCTTCCATTTGCACCAAAGTAGAGTAGTTAAAGATTCCTTTGGAAAATTATGCAGATAGAATGGAGCTATTAGGGTTTACTTGTTCACATTATCAGAATGAATGTCTCAATGTTGCTAAATCCGTCTGAGTGCCTTTTTCTTTTCCTTTGGCTGCATTTTTAGCCTTTCAAGTCGTTTGTTCAATTCATTTCCTACAAGTACCAAGGACTCGAGCACAGTGACTTCATTATGAAACATCCCACATCGCTTCCCTTTTCAAGAGGAACTACACTTCGCTTTTTCTTTAGTCTAATTACCTTTCCCCTATAACCTAGTGCTGCACGGCACGAAAAATTCTAAAGTAAACAAGTGATCAGAAAAATGAAATCTTTTTTGTTATGTTTGTTTTTGTAAGAAAAAACATATAATTTGCTGTGAGTGCTTGGGAAACGAAAGAAAACATCTCGTTGCACGACCTAACGCGTATCTATCGCTATATTCTGCAGCTTGTGCACAAAAAACGAAGCAGCACACTAAATTGCAGTAATTATAATAACAGGAAAACTTTGTCACATAAAAGTGTCTCCAAACATATTGGATGATGACTCCTGTCAAAGAGGGGGCGTTTTTCTGTATCCTGACATGACCATTGATAAAAGAGAAACTGGTGCCATACTCCACCCAAAATCTTTACGATTGGAGACTTCAACAAACAAGGAAACTCCAATCATCTAATGGCACTAAAAATATTACAGAGTCTACAAAACTAACCAGAACCGGAAAATAAATTATAAAATTCAAATTATTCATATTACGTGGTTTTTACATACCTATAGCAAAAACTCTGTGAAACATTGTTGAACCCACTCTACAATAAAAAAAGATCAAAGCTAAACTAAATAATAATACAACATATAATATGTTACATCATTTTGCAAAAATACTGCCGTCAGAGGAATTAACAGTGAGTCATATCAAACCTTATCTTTTCCCCTACATTTAATAACGATATGACTCAACAAAGTTTTTCATTAAAAACATAATATAGCATTCCATATCCATGAAAGCTGAAGATTTAATCTGCATATCGTTTAAAATTATAAATATCAAATCACTGGAGGCCTTTGAATGAGAACCTAATGAAAATTTTAGTAACGTGAAGTATTTTCCGTCTTTTTAAAATTAGTGTCTAGGTATGATACTCATAGTGAAAAAATTATATTTAATGAATTGATATTATCTTTAGCAATGTAGATCCTGTATATACAATGTAGGAAACATGTACTACTACTAGAGTTTTGCACACGGCACTGTAAAGGGTTTCTAATGACGTAAATATTATTTCTGGCTTTTAATACAACTAAAAAGCCTTTTGAGTACGTATCTTGTGTATCTGACTGAATTCTAAACGATATGCTGACACAGAGGAGATTCCGTTCTCTTGAAAAGTTCTATTCGTCATCGCTAAATACGTTTATGTGTACATCACAAAGATACAAAGCAACGTAACCGTAAATTGAAATTGCATTGAGAAACTAACAATTAGTGAATATGTCTGTGCATAATAATCATAATACTATAGTATTAGTTAGTACTACTCCCATTTTCTGAGTCTCTGCCTACTTCAAAGTATGCACTTAAGTAGAAAATATTACACAGGGCATTATTAAAGTGGGTAGGCACCTTTGGAGCTCACGCTCAGGCACCATTAATATACACAGCACAATAATTTGTTTAGGTAGGCAGTGCATTACTAGCTGCGTGCTTTTAATTATTTCTATAAATACATATAGAGACAAGAGCTGTAGTGTGTTTGAAATGAAATAGTTATGAATACAAAGAAGAACCTATCTATACAGACCTGTATTGTGTGCTATAGTTCACACGTACAACTTAGACATGCAAATTAAATTTCATTTGTATTGTGTAATTGAATCTTGAGATGAATGTCCTTTGAATGCAATTCATAGTAGTTGATGCTTAACACAATGCACAATGCTGATTCTATGAAGTTTTCAAGAACAGATCTGTGAGTTTTATAGCTCCGAATGTGGAGCAAGTACACAATAAATAACTTTATACAATGAGATGTTCCACGTCCCATTAGAGTGGCACTTAAGCAAACCATGTTGAATGCAAATATGATAAGACGATTTCACAGAATGCAAGGTCATGTTTTGTCATCGTGCTCCTACCAACTAATACAATTACTACTACTCCTACTACAACGTGCACTAAATATAACATACCATAATACATAGATGCTGTATACGTATCACAATGTACGAACTTGTTAATCACGTATGTATGAGTTGTACTGCAATTGTACAGAATCACAAGTCTAGTCTCAAGTTTCCTACCGTCAACTTGATCTTATTATTGAGTTAACTTTGAAGGATTCTTTGTACAGGGAACAACGAGTGCATAGAGATGAAAGAATATTGTATGTGCTCTATTATAAAACTGACTTGTTTGACTTGTATGCTCAACTCAGAGCTGCACGAGATCTTGTACAGGGACACAGTCCCAGTTACAGTTCCCCATCACACAACACATTACACTTACATGTATGTGTAATGATAATAATAATAATGATAACAATAATAATAATAACAATAATAACAATAATAATAAAGATATAGAAAGAAAAAAGAAAATGCTGTAAGACATACGTGGAAGAAGTACACAGTAATTACAAAAGGATGAAATGCTTTATAAAATTCAATTAAGTTTTTTAATTATAAAAGAAGACAAATTTTGGTTCAGAAAATGAGAGTACATGTGCACACAAACTGTTTGAAGTAAAAAATGGGGACTGAAAGAAGATTATAACTATCACAAAGGAGCCGGGAACGAATATATATATATATAGTTAATATGAATCTGACGAAACAAGAAGTTTCTAGTATCTCATCGATTATTTTATGGAAAGATTTCCTGTAAAAATGCACGACGGAAAAAATGGAGAGAAAAGAATGCAATATTCAGTAAAAATCAATGACATGGAACATTCCTCCCTGGGAGAGTAAGTTAAAGTGTTGCAAATGAATTGAACTGCTGCGACTGTTCAGTATGTGTGTATATATAAAACCAAACTAATGTATAATATATTAGTGTGTACCTGTGTAAGGCAGAGTTCTAACCTTGAGTTTAATCATAAATGAGGAAAATAATAAGATTAGGACGAGATAACATCAATTTGTATGTCATGTGTGTATAAATGAATTTGGACAAAGTAGACCTATAACAAGATAGATTGATCTAATTATGAACCAAAAACATTTACGTGTGTTGCACTTGCTAATAATTTTCATTAGTGCCATAAATTGATCTAGGCAGTATTCTGCTCAGCCTAAATAATATGAAATAAACCACTGTTGCAATTTTGCAATTTTGCAATGGTGCTTTGCTATACGATTAGTAACTTCTATGGAAATTGGACGAGGCTACAATGTCATTGGAAAGAATGAAGCTTAAAGCTGGTCGGAAGTCGGATACTCTGTACTACGCCTCTCCCAGATCACATCACAGGATGCGTCTGCTAAATAATCTTTTGCTAAAGAGCTCCTCCGTCGAATTTTCATGAGAAAACGTTCTAGCAACTTTTGTAATATTCTTACACTTGAATAGTAATGATATTAGTCTGGAGAATGTGGCTTGAGACTTTTTCAGTAGTTTTTAAGGTTTCTTTCTACATACATACTACATACAGTTTTCAATTTGTGAGTGTCTAGGATGAGCAAGTATTGGGTTTCCTGGAAATGCGGAGCGTTCTATACTGGTGGAGCTGCGTAATTCTACAGGGAGTTATTGTTAGGAGCTACTGTATAGCGTTATGATGTTATGCAGAGACTAGAATGTAATGTCACATGTGAATGTGGTGCAGTGGAGGCAGGTAGTAGGTGATAGTTATTTACAAGTAGAAAGTAGAGTATTTTGTGAAACGTACATAGAGTTTGTATGGTATCACGCATTCAATTCATCTTAAATAGTCAGCACATGTACAGATCAGGTTCTGGATGACCAAGCACATACGTACGTACGGAATGGACAGAAGAGACAGCAAACGAACTCTTCTCCCTGGCCTGAATCTACTCTCCCATGTGTGCACTTCTTGTTGACCCGAAGTCAGCTCACCTTCCGTTCCAGAACCCACGGATGGAGATTGGATTTACTCCAGATAAGAGGCAGTCAATTAGACAGCCTCTACAACCTAAGGGTTTTATTTTCCATCTTTAATTTTTTCACCTCTCTTTTCAACCGAATTTATTTCAATGGGAATAAAATGAATTGAGAGTCAGTGGAATAGAAAGCACGCACATTTATTAGCAACAAACAAATAACAACACTACACATGTGAAACTTTTCATCAAAATATCGCCACTTGCATGCATCAACTAAAAGTAGTTGTAACAATTCATACACAAAGCCCTTCATTCAAATCTCGCGTCTTCAGCCTTACTCATTATTCATCTTTCATCATATTCCTCACAATTCATTTCTGCATTGACTCACTTCCCAAACAAATTTCTATACGCGTCAAAAACTGATTGCAAATTTTAATTGGACTTTCTCCCGTGAATGAACCATTTACGAGTAATAGTTTTTTAAACGGTGTTAAAAAGCTATTACATCATTCATTTAAAAAATTGTAAACAGGAGCACAACTCATAAAAATATTTATCAGTTCAAGAATATTAATCTTCAATGAGTGTGCACATCACAAATGGATTTCAGCTGAGACAAAAATTCATTCAGGTTTACAGTCTCAGCTTCAACAGTCAGTCGCAAAAAGAGAAATAAGAATAATGTGTTATTACATTTGTTATGACAGGAAGTGTGTACGCTAGATTGAATGAAAGGCTTTTGGTATAGCATTTGTGAGTAGATATGTAAACACGTAAATAACTAGTATTAAAATAATACCATAGGCTAGTACGTTACAACTAGGTTGTTCTAATCTAGTTTTATAGATTTATAGGTAATGAACTACTCGGACTAACAATCATAAGTTAGTTTTGAGATGTTTAACTTTATTAGGTTCTACTACGACGGTGTATTGCATACGATTACAATTAAAGTTACAGCTAAGTATGAAATGCTTACAAATAATACTTTTAGCAATCATGAGGAGGAATCTTGAGCTTCAAATTACTTTGCTGTGACAAGTAAGTGCGGAACAATAGCAAGAGGGCCATGGGAGTCTATGAGTCAATCACATTTGCTTGGTATGGATTGTTGGCGTGGTGTTAATATGCATTGGCATTGGTATATTATGGTTTGGTTTGGTTTGCTTAAATTTACATTGGTTTGCTATAATAATAATTTGGTATTGTGGCTACGGCTTTGGTAAAACTTGAATGAGTCAATGAGAAATAGGTGAAAGCGCCATACAGCATTGTGTGTGTGTACAGTACGAAAGTTTAGAGAGAGAGAGATATTATATATAGGTACAAGTAGATAAATATATATAGAATGTAGAGCTATTCAATACATACACATTTATAAGATAAATAGTCAAATTGAAGAAAACCGAGTGGGTTTCCGAGAACAAAAAGCAGAGTACCTACACTAATGAGTGTATTAATGAAGAGTAAAGTAGGCAGAAGGAGAGAAACAAAGAGATATTGCCACAGTATGATTGAGGTGTGTGTTATCTACAACAACAGAATGAAGAAGGTGAGGCAGACAATTCGAAAAAGGTATAGTCAAATGTAGCGAGGAAAGCATTAAGGCCCATTACCACAAGATCTACTGATTATTAAACATTCTTGTACTTATGCAGACACTAATAAACTATTCCTGGAGTTCAGTAGCTTTTTTACGGGGGAACCTGCTGGAATTATTGCTTTGGTTTGGATTGCTTTGCTAATAGTACACAGATAAAGAAGACAGCGAGAGAGAGACAGAGAGAGAGAAATAGAGAGAGACAGAGAGAGAAATAGAGAGAGACAGAGAGAGACAGAGAAGATAAAGATATAATACACATGAATGAATAAACAATATAGGGTGGTTCAGATATTTTGCACAATTACAAAAAAATAAAAATAGTGAGTGAAATCTGTGTGTACATAAATTATTTTGATGGAGGTGTTTGTAGAGTTTGGGATCTGAGCTGGGTTGTGCCATGACCAGCCAGAGTTTGTGTTTAAGATTAATGAGGGAGTGTAGAAAGAGAGAAAGAGGTGTGAATTCAGGATAAAACTGAGAGATTCACTTGAAAAATAGGAAGTCAGACTGAAGAAGATAGTGAGAGAAAGTAGGTCACTGTGACGGAGTGAGGACTGTAAGGTTTTTTGAACACATGTGAAGAAGAGAAAATGACGAGAGGAATTTCTCAAAAGTGTTTTCTCACTTTACAAATGAAACTAATCAGTCCCAGTGAAGTGGAGGCTGTTTTAATATATTATGTAATATATAGATATACAATTTACAGATGTATAAATAGTGATACTCATTGCAATGTTAGTACAGAGTGTGTTTGAGAGATGAATGTAGTAGTAGTAGTGGTAGTAGTAGTAGTAGTAGGAGTAGTAGTAGTAGCTCAAGGAAAGCGAACAAATGCTAAACACAAACAAGTATAACAATTTCTAAGTAGTGTATAATAATATGTAAGTACAGGGTATCACCAATTGAGAATTAGTTTAATGAATGAATGCTAAGTACATGTTACACGTAAGTTGTGGATGAAAAGGGATGTACGAGAGAAACAGAAAGCAAAAGGAAATAAATGAAACTGGGAGACAACTTTGTGAAAACAACGTACTGGTTTATACTACGAGTACATTCGAGGAAATAAGTAACGACCTTGAGTGGAATGCAAGAACGTCAATGGAATTACAATAATTACATTAATTGACTGAAATACAAACAAGTCTGTGTGGGTGCTGTACGGATAAGAATAGACTACTATGAGCTATTGCAAAGGGGTATTTGTACTCACGCTTGAGTGCTACGCTAAATAAATTAGAATCAAAGAAACGGAGGTGGAAATCCTATCCGGACATTTACTTTGAACTGAACGAGAGTGAAAAGAGAAAGAGCGCGGGGGATATTCATAAACGGGACTTTGCATTTATTTATTTTCTGAGGTCAGGTTTGGAAGAACAGAGATATAGCACACAGTCACACTAACACTAAAGAAGTATAATATACAGAAGAACAAGAATCACAAGAAGTAAAAGGAGAAAAAGAAAAAGAGAAAATCTGAAGTGTCGTTAGCCAATAAGTTACGAACGAACGAACGAATGAGAGAGTATAGGTAAAAGTTATGCAATGGAATGCCTGACAGTGAGTGCAGAGTAAAGAGTAAGTGTAGAGTAACAATAGATGGAAAGATAATAAAGACAGAAAGAAGACGGACAGATCGAAGGCCCGTGTTGGTTGCTAATGAGATTAAGGGGGGATGAGGCAATACAAAAATATGCATATAAAAGGTGATAATACGAATAAATAGAGCACACCTTTGCCAGGGTATCAAATTAATTATGAAGGTATCCCTTTGAAACCTAAAATGGCTGTAAAATAAATTAGACTAACCTGAGGAGAAACTGTGAGGACGAGAAGAAAGATGTATCCACCAGCACAGTCACATAGGAACTAAGAGGAGGAAGACGGCGCAAGGCAACATTCCCTCTGTGAATCTGGAACAAAATTCTTGTGCTTAGCCAGACTCGAGCTTTTGGAGCACGGAGTTCCAGCAAAAATCCTACACCAAGGCAAGACACACCAATACTGCTCCTCACACTCATACCATACCATAATATTCCACATCGCAAATGCAAAGGCAAAGAAGGCAACCAAAGCCAAAGCAACCAACAACGGCACAACCGATGAACGAAAGACCATACAACTACAACTTCCACACTACTCCTACTACACAAGACATTTCATACTATTTCTACTACCAAGTCTACTACGGCCACTACCACATACACATACTACTCTTCTCCAGCTACTACCACCACTCTCCAGCTCCAGTCTACTACCGCCACTACTACGGCTACACACCACTCATACAAATAACTGGATACAGCCTACAACTCCACTCCTAAAATACATATTACCTAGAACACTGCCACGCGGCTTCCACAAACGTTCCTGCTACAATACTCCTACTACTACTACTACTACAACCAACATTCCATCCACACTGGAATACTCCAGTTTTATACTCCAGTTTCATACAACACTATTATACTCCACTATGACTTCACTACTACTCCCAGACACACACTACTTCCCTGCTTTGGCTTCCTTATATCAATCCCCCGCCTTATACTCATACCATCAAGTCGCCAACAATACTACTATACACAAAATGTACTGTACAGCAATACTAGCACTATGAGACTAATACTGGAGCATGCTTCCACTACGGCATGTTCCACTATTGCGATGATTAAGGAGATTTGTTATATAAAACACACAACTCCGGCTTTCCACCACGCTGCAGTCACTGCACTCTTTCTTCCCTTTACCATATCAAATATATACAAACACATTTTCACCACCACCAACAATACTCACACTACTGCACAACCAATGTCATATATGTACCACTACTCTCTACACTCTTGTACAAATGTGTATCTCAAGCTTTTGTCTAACCTCTATGTCTCACCAGATATAATAGTCGCTTTTACAATTACTATAAGGCGCCTTTAATATCAACCTGAAACACTGTACGTAGAGTACTCACTTCCCCGACTCCTATTTAGTTATAACTACAACCAATCCCAACTATACATGGTGCTCAATACTTTCTTTTCTCTACTTAAATTTTTTGTGCCTCTCTTACATCGTATAAAGCAATAGTCATCTACTATCTGTGTATTGTGTATACCACTCATAAACTTGTGGAATTGTGTACAGTAATTCCTATGCTTTATGTTATGCAATGTTTTCAAAATCAATTGAGGCACAATTTTTTTTAGCTTTGTCTAGTAATGTGTTTCTGAATTCCGTTGATGGTTCACTACTGTACTCTGTGTCAATGCAATTGCACAAATAAATGTACAACACCACAAGATTAAGGTGGAGAAAGCAAGTTGAAAAAATACTGGAGGTGTACTAGTCGATATATGTTTCAACGTATTGTCTCAACTTGCCTCTTAATATTAGTATGTCAAATGTAAATGAAAAAATCAAAATGAAAGATTATGTTGTGTGGAGAAAATAAGTTATATATAGCATGGGAATAAATATCTTTTGACATTCAAATTATAGGATTCGAGTTGCCACTTTTTGCATACGTTAATTTAAGCACAAAGTCAAAAGAAAGAATGGCCCTGTACAAAGAAAGCCATAGGGTAAAAATGTATACTGACCTATGTATTCAATTGACGTCATGGAAATGCAACTTTATTTGTCAAACTGTATAAATTGTTAAGTGAAAAAATTAACATAATACGTAATTTGGAGGACATCCCAATTTGGAGGAAGAATATTGTAAGACATTTGACTTATACTGTGTTCCATTATTTATAATGATGTGAAACTGGAGTATGAATTGCCCTGTAACATAAAATGAAATTTAATGAGCAATTACTGTAGAATGTGAAAAATGGAAAAGCAGGAATTGCTTTTAACGAAAAATGATATTTATTTTGGTAAAATGAGATGTGTACTTAGGTATTATTGGCGACCCTGTATTGTTATGAGTAGTGCAGTAGTGTATTTGGTGGTACTCGGTATTAGGATTATATAATGGTGTCTAGGACCCTTCTTTGCAGAGTGCATATATATATATCTAACACATGAAGGCGAGAGGGAAAAGAAAGAAGCTCTAGTCTATCTCTACACTGTTACAAAGTTGTATTAAACAGTTGGTAGGAGCCACACACCATCCTCGCATCACCTCGTTCAACGTTCGTGTATCAATCCCGCGCCATAGTTCTCCAGTAGACTTACTTTTCCAGCATTCTCTCCAGAAACAGTGAGCCCATACATATACACACTATATATACTCTCCTCTCGAACAATAGCCTTACTTTGTAGTTTGTAGTAGTAATACACAGTATATAGGTACTGGAATCACTAGTGTGTATTTGGTACAGAGTTAAACTAAACCAGGGAGCTAATACAATAGTTCGCTTCGCTTTACTCGCGCACACACGTACTATGTACTATCATCTTCGTAATCGTAAATTGTAACGTTACATACAAAGAGGAGGGAGTGAAAGAAGTATAGTAAGTAGTTCTTCCAGTATTAGTGCTAAAGCAACTTTACAGATCGTTTAAAGATATACAAAGTAGTGGAGTAGGTAGACATAGATGCATCAGTGTGCAATCAGTATATGTAGCTAGGTAGCTAGTTCATATCATTTGGAATATATGTAGTAGCTACATGTACGTGTATTTCACTAGGGTAGTTTTGTGTGCTATAATATTGTTGTATAGCTAGTTATAATTATAGCCGTCTTTTCTCTTCCTCCGACTTCCTTTACTTAGTTCACTTTCCCTTTATATATACTGTCCCTCTGCCTCAATGCAAGCTATACATACATACAAATACCTACTTGTATTTTACCCGTATATTTTTGTAGGAACTAGTCTATTGCATGTATATGTATGTATATAAGTAGAAGTAGGTAGGTTGTAGAGGAGAATGAATGGCATTTGTGCTGTGCCATGCTTTCTCGTAGTTTAGTACTCCAAGCCATGCTATGCTTTTATTCTATGGTCTCACTCTCTCTTATGTCTTTCGTCTTTCCCTCTGTTTGTATTCCGGTATTCTTATTGCCTAGCAGCATAGCTTAGCACGTCCTGGCTAGACTACCATACACATATATTGTATGTACATACCAGTCTATAGCCCCCTCCAAAAAGCAAAGGCTATCGATTATGTTTTTTTTCCCAAGACTTTCTTTTCTATCCAGCTAAAAACATACAGACAACTCTACAACCACTAGTACTACTCCTTTCCCTTCCCCACATACATTCAGACTTTGACACTCTGTATATTCTGTAGTACATAGCTCTATTCACTAACACTGTACTCTTGTCCCTTTCTATACGCTCTCTAATATCAACTGCTTTAGTTTGTGTATGCTCCACACTCAAACTACCCATTGGCATATTGTTGTAACAATGTAGTATATAGGTGTAGCTTCTTTGTATAACATCATTTTCGCCAACTACAAAATCTACACTATCGCCATAGTGTTGGACATGTAGAAGAGCAAGGTATTTTCTTTGAAGAAATTACAAAAAATCCATCATTAGCTACCCAAATCAATTAGCCACCAAATAGCTACTAGTGTCGTTAAAGGAGCCATTCAAATCATCAATAATCACTTTAGTCAACAATAATAACTATTTAATAATACCTTCAACAATGTTATATATTGTAAAACATGTTTTTCATTTTGAATTTTTCAAAATAGAAAAATAATTAAAAATGACGACTCGATCTTGTTGTTAAGTACACTGAGTCAAAATAAGTTGTTAATTACACTGAGTCAAAATAAGTTGTTAAGTACACTGAGTCAAAATAAGTTGTTAAGTACACTGAGTCAAAATAAGTTGTTAAGTACACTGAGTCAAAATAAGTTGTTAAGTACATTGAGTCAAAATAAGTTGTTAAGTACACTGAGTCTAGTAGGGCTACCACATTGTGTTTATGGCAATAAACATTAATAAATAATTCCCCCCCACCCCCTTACACATATATATAGGTATAGGAGTAGAAGTAGTGGTGGAGATGGAGAATGTGAAAAGAGTGCTACGTGCACTGTGTTTGCATGACATTGGAATGGTATTGTGCGTTGTTGGCTGGGAATAACAATGGTTGGGACTTGGGACGAGTTGCAGATGGAAAAAAAGAGGAAAAATGGAGCTGGGAGTAGTTTAGTAGGTAGTGGTCCTGCTCCTGTTGACTATGATGTGTGTATAATAGACGGGAGTTTACCGGAGAAGGAATGGAGAAGGACTGGAGTGTAGAATTGTATTATGGTAGAAAGAGGAGAAAGAGTACAGAGAGTTGGTTTGATAGTGTGGTGTGAGTAATATTGGATATTATGTGCGTAAACAAGTCGGGTGTTATTGTATGGGAGAATTTGTCTGTGCTTTTGGTTATACATTATGTGGTGACTGGACTAATATTGCAATGCCAGTGGCAGACACCTAGCACTAGACACACAAAGTAGAGTTAGTTGTAGGAAGTATGAGGACTGTATGAAGACAAGGTATGTAGCATAATACATGGGTGGTTATAACACACTGCTTAACTTCATCTGTGGTGTGCTAAGGATAAAAAATTGTGAGTGTATTGTGTTGGAGGGAAAGTGTGGATTGAAGCAAATGTCAAGACAGTCATTTCTAATGGGATGTAAGTATAAAAGAATGCGGGTAACTAGTGTACAGATGTATGATGCGAGGGAATCTCTGTAGCTCCACTCCCCACATTTTCCCAGAACTTTCTCTCGCCGTGTACTTTTCGCCACGGATTTCCCGACACATCCAGCCTTGCTATGCTCCTGCTATTCTTATTTCATCCCGCTTCCCGGAAACTAGAATCAATTTTACTTTGTCAGTGGCTTTTTATAAATATATCTTATTGATATTATGGCTACGTCCTATTTGTGCTAACGTTGCCTTAACTGCTAAATGCTACTGTGACAAACATCCGTCACTATGAAGAATATAGTACTTCGTGTTGTACTACATCCACCTACTATATTATATTATATATTATAATATACAAAAATAGATCTAGTCTTTGTAAGTGTCTACATTGTCTGTTGTGTAAGTGTAAGGCGTTGAAGTGTACGAGAGACGTTTGATATATTAGTGTGGTGTTATATAGCGCAGATGTGACAATGGAGTAAGAATACAATAAAGAGTACGGTATAATGACAATGTAAGTGCTAGATGTACTACGTGGTTGTAAACTGGAGCTTTTTACGTGTGTATAGTGTGTGAGTATGTGTATTTCTGTAGCTAGATATAATGTAGGTATATTTTGTATGTGTGTGTGTGTGATAGGCTTTAGTGCCATTCCTAATTCCCAACTACAGATGCCGACTAGTAATTCGCTATATGGAGTATGACAGTAGAAAAGGATATGTATTTTTATAATAGAGATGAATATATGAAAGAGGAAAATATCAAAGTTCCTCAGGACTTGTATTTGGCTCCATGAAATTCATCAGATTTTGCTCTATTTCTTTCGTACACACATACACGCATATTATACACACATAGACTACACTACATATTAATAATAATCATAATAATAATAGTACTGTAGTACATAGAATACACACAAGTAGTGTGTTATAGTAATACACTTACATAAGGACATTGAGAGAGTGCCTGTCTATGTCTACCTACTTAAGTATTTGAATTCAGAAAGCGTCCCACATCTGCTCTCTTTCTGCTTATTGTTCGCTGGCTGACAGATCAACTTTTCTTTATTTTCTCTCTTTGTCGCAACATAAAGTAAGAGGATCTTTAAATATTCATTGTCGAAAATATTTCGGGAGCTGGGAAATGGAGGAGTGAGTGTAGAATGGGATGTGTGAAGCTAGATTTTACAGGTTTCCTTATGTCGTTCATTTTAATAAAATACGGCGATGAATATACACTGTGAAATATCGATTTTGCTATGCAATATTCTTGTGAGTCTCAAACGAGATTTCTTTTACACTAAACTACACACACATCTATTTGAAAATTTGACATTTGATTTGTCGTTTGGATCATGTAACTATTTCAGTTTTATTTCTTTGTAGTTGTGGAAGTTGTAGTAGTTGTACTCTAGTATATAGGAGCGTTTTTTTGCCTTTGACATTCATCTAACGCCATAGGCTATTGATCCTTGCTTTTGATAGACATCCATGAAAATCAAGTAAACTACTGCACCTTGAGGGAATTGAGAGAGATTCATGGTATAAAGGATAAGGTGGAGACGGAACGGAGTTTGTTATCTGAACAAGCAATATCAATAGCAGGAGGAGTTCAGAGCCGGGGAAATATGTGTACAGCTGAATATCCAGTAATTCGCCATAGTTCCTAAGAATTTTGACAGTTTGCTGTGTGTGAATGCATGTGTGGAATAATGAAAATGGAAATTCTAATGTCTGACTGTGGGATATCATGGAAACCCAGCTCCATGCACTCGGAATCAGCATTACATACATTACATTACAATCACACAAATGTAAAAAGGCTTCAGTTAGATTTAAATATTCTCTGCTGCTCGTTGAAATAGTTCAATATTTATTCACATAACTCAATATTTGTTCAAGGGTTCCAGCTTCCAACAGTCTACCCCATTGTTCATTTGTTTACTGTGTGCCAATCGGAGAGTACATCACAAATTCATGTCTACTTACATAATATTATGCAATGTACATGAACTACAAGCGTGGAAAAATAAATGAAAATGTAGGCTGTTTCGTCAAAGCGTGCCAACTTCAATCATAACATCCGTGGTATTCAATTAAATGCATATATTTGTATTATAATGATTTAACAAGAAACACGGTGCAAGTGTAGCATGCAAATACCCACAACCCAATTCTGTGTAGGCAGATGAAAGAAAAAGCCTGGAGTAGAATTCAAAGTAGCATGTCGTATGTTATGTAATGAGGCTTTATTATTAAAATTATATTCTACACCCAACATCCTACCTAAGCGAGTAGGTTGTATTGTGGCTGCACATTATTATTATTTACATTTTTATATACTTAAGTGGATACATCGTACAGCAAAACACTAGCAATAAAACATTTTTATTGTTATTGTAGCTTTATCGTAGCGTGGTTGGGTTTAGGTAAGTACCGCACTTTAAAAGCACTTGGTAACTACCACTCATGAATGTCGTCGCTGAAGTAAACCTGTAAATACCTACTCGAAAGCTTCATTGGCTTTGGAAAATCAACTCAGAAACTGGGAGAGCTCACTGAATTCCGAATATAAATCTTATAAAACTCTACAACTAAGGAATATAACCAGTGGCACTTTTCTAACATGTATAATATTTTAGGCACTTAAAATTATTATCTTCGCATTAACAAACGGAAATTCGGAATATTAAAAATGCCAATCACTTTACAAGACATGGTTAGGCTACAGCTAATATTTCACATTCATGTTTCATTATAATACACTTTAAGGCTATAATCTGATTAGTTGAGAATGGCATTTTCGTAGTGGGTAGTAGTACTTTACTTACTCAGCAAGCATCTCATTATTAGTACCTAATGGGAATTGCTACAAGGGAGCTACACTACAATTGTTATCTTCGTAGGAAATACTATAGGAATACGCGTTATAATTTCTGCGGCAAAATACCCCGAATGGCAAATGAAGATAAAAACAACTTTCATCTTGGTACTTGTTCAGAGTCTACTCTGTATCAAATGTTAACTATTTGAGTGCACAACAACCAAGGAGATTCATTCATGTGTTGTTCGTCGTTTCTTCATGTATTGTAGGATTGTTCTCAATTTTCGAAATGTTTTCCTCTTGTGCGTCATCCTCCAAAATCTGGTAGTGCAACCCCTCTGGTTTAACTGAGGAAAAGTAAATAAAATGCAAAAGTTTATTACAAACAAATGAAGAAAATTCCTGAACACAAAGTTGGAAAGTCAAACAAAAAGAATATTAGTTGAGTAGTGTGTCGTCTCAAGGAGGCACTCACTTTCCTCAGCCCCGTTATGATCTGTGTTGGTGTCTTGAGCCGAAGAAGAAAACAATTTTCTTTGATGACGGAATGGGTAGATGCTATGGTGATTAACATTTACATTATTGGGAACTAAGCGATCCTTTAGTCTCGGGAGGTTAGAATTTCTCATCGACGCATGTTGTGGTGGTGGAGGAATGAATCTCTGATGCTGCTGGTAGGGTGTCTCTTTATTTCCTTGATTAATTGTTTGCCAAATATCAGTGAGCAGAGTCAATGACAAAGCATTATTCCCTGGATCTGATCCATTGAAGTTATTCGTGGGTTCAATGCGCGGCTGAAATACACAAAACTAGCTATGTTTATTGAGTTTCATTCTTTTCACTTTCATTCCTTTTCATTAAAATCATGTGTGTAATAGAATGCCAAATGAAAAGATGAAAGAAAGAAAGAAAAATATATTTTTACACCAGCAAAGCAATGATCATCACGTATAACACATATGACATTCGACAGAAAAGAGTAATTTAAAAGGGGAAATACGAGAATAGTGTAGGTATGTAGGTATGTAGTGTTTGTAGCGTGTTTAGACTTATGAGATGTGGAGAAATCGGAAAGGCATCGACAG